>JBAIZL010000001.1:201661840-201669340 GCA_036971475.1 Prosapia bicincta | reverse complement strand
CAAACTAATTATCTTCTATTTTGTGGCATAAGCCTCTCGTGTTATAATATGCCCGAGAGTATTGGCGGGAATGCGGAATTTGCGATTTATTGCTTATTAGAATTCCCGCCCAATAAATCTTGTGTTACTCTCATTAAGCAGAACTTGATCAGCCTCGCATGGTTGCCTCGAGGGCCTAGTTGTAATTATAACTGAAATCCTATGATCCACATTCATGGTTAAAATCCCATTATGTCAGTTAGTGTTTTCATCAGCATACGGCTGATTTTCACTAAAACTTTACAATTTAAATTAATTATAATCTGAAAAATTTAAACCATGTAATCTATCCTTTTGTCTGGTAATGTCACTTCAGAATTGGTAAAAATCTTGCGTTAATGTCCTATAGTTTTAAAACGTTTTCAATAATTTTTAAACATAAAATAGAAATACGAAATATTTGACACAAGCGAAATAGTGTTTTAGTGTTAAAGGTTTTTAAAATAATAAGAAATATGTCAATTCCTATTGAGGCCGACAAGGATTTGTTTTTATTTCGTTTATTTTTTAATTACAATTATTATAAATACGTTTATTCATATGACAGATTCAAAACTTAGTAGTATATCCAAAAAATACACCTAATTTTGCAGCCATATTTTTAAATAACGCTAATATACGAGGCTCTTTTCTCTGTAGCATTATGTGTAGCTACGTCTCTGAATAATAGTTCTGTCCTCTGCTTACAAAACAGGCATTATTGAGCATAAAACCAAATACGATTTAAAAAATTTATGTCATCTATCCAGGAATAATAATGGGTGTTAATTATGCTTGAGTTATTATAATAATTTCACAAATCGTGAAAACAGAATTTTGTCATTCTAGAAACTTGAGGTTAATATTGAACCTCTCAGTTAAAACTATTGCATGTTGAGGGTAATGGTTGCTTTGCACAAGAAAGCATGGTTTTTAAAAAGCTATGTGTATGACTTATATAAAGGTTTTATACTCGTGTATATTACTACTTGTGTATATAACCACTCGTATATATTACTACTCGTGTATACTACTACTCATGTATATTACTAATCGTGTATCTTACTGCACGTGTATTTAACTACTCGTATATATTACTAATCGTGTATATTAATACTTGTGTATCTTACTACTCGAGTATATTACTAGTTGTGTATTTAACTACTCGTATAAATTATACTACTCGTGTAGTAATTATATTATTACTCCTGTATCTTACCACTCGAGTATATCACTAATCGTGTATTTAACTGTTCGTGTATATTACTACTCGTGTATATTTCTACTCGTGTAAATAACCACTCATGTAACACTTAAAAACTCAAATATATTGGAAACAAAAATGCAGTTATACAATGTAGATGTCTTCTTCTGCTAGAAGGATCAAGAACTAAAAGCGAAAGAGTTTACATATGAAATCAAAAAATATTTTTGTAGAGGAAGGACTTCCATTACGGACTAAAATAATTTCTTCATTTCCGTTCTCAGTTCGGCACGTGGCCTGTTTAACACATGTGTTTCGAAAACTGTATATTATTGCGGAATGCTATAATATTTGGTAAGAAAACAGCTCCGCTCATTGAATGAAAGTATCAAGAGCTTCTTTTCCTACTACGTTTCTTACTATAATCGATGTATCATGAAGATCAAGTGAATTATTCCTTATTTACTGAGTCTTGACATGGATATACCGATTATATTCTCTTAGTCGTCATGTTTTCTCTACTCTCTCTCTCTTCTGCTCTTTTCATCTTTCTCTATCTCTTCTTTTCTGCCTATGTTTATCTATTTTGAAAAAAATCAACGCATTACTTTGTAGCAAATTAACGCAATAGCTGGCTGGTCCTCGATTTTTCTAGAGAACGTATATAGGTATATGCTCCTAATTCAAAAAGCTCGACCTTTTCCACAAGCGTTCCAGTCGTAGCTCGTGGAAACCCTAACCATGCCAAGAACTCTGATTTTGAAATTTTGCTTTAGAAGTTTCAGATGAATGTGCCCTTTGAACAACTGAACGTTACTATCTTCATAACATATGTGCAGTAGAACCTCATTACAACGGACGGTTAATATTCGGTTAAAACATTTGCTACGGCTATTGGAATACGAAATACTGATTGACGAGTGTTACTCTTAAACGATCATTTCGTTATAAATAATATAATGTCGTCCGTAAATATATTATGATTAATGGAGTCTCTGCTTACTCGTAGGACTAAAATTATTGATAATAAATATTAGTACACACGTATTATGCACAACACAGTCTAATATAGCTCTGACGTCATGGCATTGGCATCATATTCCTAAACTCAAAATAGAGAGGATGGTTGAAGCCCTAAATAAAACTACATCTAAAAATAAAGTGAAAGGATTTTATTGGCCGATAAAACAACCAATACGTTTTACCTAATTGGAATAATAATTATTGTAATTTATTTGTTATAAATCGATATTATACAAAAAGGGAACAATAGTTATTTCTGGTAAGCTGTTTTGAATTTGAGAATTCTTTTCCTACTATTGCTTTCCAAGTACCTTACTTCCCTGTGGTTGCAAGCAATGGAGAAGATAGAGAATCCCTGCTTCCCTGTTGTGTTTGTTCCGTCCTTAATCACAAATGTTTCGGGAAGACAATTTGTCCTTCGCGCTCTATCGGCATTTGCTGAAAACAGCCTAAAGATGGCAAACAACAAAATTGGCTACAATATTCTTGTGTGTTATAGCCACGTAAGCTGGTCATAGGATTAAAATATAAAAATAAGGATCGCAACTGAACTACAATTTTTGTATGTACTCATTTTCCAGTTGACATATTTGTTTTTTAGGTGTAACAAACATTTACAATGTCATACAAATCGTTGTTTAAATTTGCAATATTTTATGAATAGTGAAGACTGGCAAACAGAAAAACTTTCGAAAACACGAGCAATGTGAGAACAGTGCTCCTAAACTTTTCTCAAGTTGCCCTTTGTCTCTACTTGTGTTTCGTTTTGAATGGAAACGTCAAGATAATGTGAAATGTATATTTTTTTTAATTTCCCAAAGGTAAAATAGGCCTATGTTTCAAAGTTTTTTTCTACTTTCAGAACAAACAAAATGGTTTTATCGAACAAATTTTACAACTAAAAACCTTGAGTTTTGCAAGTAATAAATAAATAAATGCTGATAAAAAAAACAATCGAACACCGTTAAGACCTCTGTTATAGTAACAGTAGGTCTATACGTAATATATATATATATATATATATATATATATATATATATATATTTATTTATAAAGAATCATTTTATTGCATAATAGTTTTCTTGGTAAAATATTTTAGTAATGAGTTAAATTCATACAATTTTTCTGTATTCGCAATATATATAAAATTGGCAATGTTTGGTAAATATGGTAACGACCAGGTTGAACGGGTCGACAAACTCTAATTACAACCCCAGGTGAGACTTGCACAATACGGGAAATTGAAAAGTATATTTAAAACAGAAAAATAAAAAGGAGGTACATCAGTAAGTTAATTGTATTATAGTTTAATAAAATAGGAAATCTGTGATGTTTAATGTTGAATCGAAGATACTTTAGAATGATATTTTTAAAAAAGTTATTCCTTTTTAGTAAATTCAGTGATATTCATAAGCTATAGTCTCTAATGCTCAGGTTGAAACTATTCAGGAGTGGAGATGTTATAAAATAAACATTTTGGAGGTACGAAAAAAATGATTTAATTAAGAGCAGAAAATGTCATTAAATGTACAAAACAAAATATAAAAAGGATAATTATATAAAATATAAAACAAAATTTGGGTAATTTGCAACGCAGATTTTCTTAAACTTCATATCGCTTGTGAGATATGTAAATAAGAAGGACTCATGGTTTAGATGTAGGTTGTTGCATAAAGGAGATTCGAAAGCATCATCGTACTCGTGTACAGGGCCGTTAATATATATCGGAATGGTAAGATACTGGTTATAATAAAGCGAATAGAAAATACCAGCTTATTATAACTGCTGGTTAAACTTATTTATAACTAAACACCGCGTATTGGTAAGAAAAAAGCAATAAAATAACTGTCACGATATGAATGACAGAACTCCAGAAATGTTTTTCTTTCTGAAAGTTCGGAACATAATTTTGTTTGGTCTTCTGTGAAATTTAAGGCAACACTCGGAATGCAAAGCTACCTCCAATTACAGTTCTATACCTCTACATAAAGAGATTGTAAAAGGAATTTTTACTGGTTTTGTAAAAGTTCTTTCATTGTTCTCTTCCAATGAGGTGAATTAAATGTTGATATTCGTGAGTCATGAAATATGAGGTTATGAGGTTCTATAATACTTGATTTATTAGGCAGCAAGACTCTTACGCTATAAATCGTTTATGCCACCTCGCCACAAACCCTAATGGCCTTTATATTGCGCTTGAGATATCATATAAATTTATGACTTTCTGCGTCACCAAACCGTTGCGGAGAGTTTTGGTTACTACTAGTGTCTGATTTGTTTTATGACAGAGTCCTGAGAAATGTTTACTATAATTATGCTCAACCTACTCCAGAAGTATTCAAAAGTGACTGTATTATTTCTCCTAGCATGAATATATAAACAAAAAATGTATAATAAATAAAAATAAGGGAATGGATGCAATATAAACAAATAAAAATAAAATAAACACATACATACACAAACAGCTATATATGTTATGCATGTCATATCGGTTACAGGGACTGCTGAAACGAAGTAAATGTGTGCAATTCTAATTTTTCAAAATTCATTAATGTTCTAATATTCTAATTATTTAAACCTAATAATACATCATATTTATTATTTGAGATTCCAAAAAGCTTTTTTTGTTAAACACTGGTTGGATATTTTTGGAAAAACTGAAAACCAATTATCCGTTTAATTATTTTAGGATTTTTCAGATGAGTTATTTCAGAAAAAAATTAGGACAACATATCTGTGAGAAGTTTTACTTCTTAAACTTTTAGCATATGGAAAAGTATTTTTTTATCATTTTTTTGGCGTTAAATAATTATTCCGGTGAAAAATACAGTATATTTTCAAATCGCCCTCCATTATCCAGGGAACTTGATTGTGTAAAACCAATATAATAGGCTGGAAATATTGTCTTTTTAGAGTGATTTGGAGACAAAATAATACCAGTATTTTTGGCCATGTAGGCTATACGTTTGCAGAAAATTTAAGTGCATTAAATAAAACAATATAACCAACCCATTTAAAGAAACTAACTATGTATAAAGATACTGTGTTGAATAAACTACGTTAATAAGCTACGACTTATCTTTACTGCCTAAAATCGCACTTTCTGTTGGATATTATGTAAATAAATTTATTCATCTCCATTATAACTTCAAGACCACAGAGTAATTTTAACGCTTTTGTGTTCAAGTTTTCCACAGGCGTTTAATGTATACACTTCGAATGAATACATTCCGCGATATAATCATGAGAAATGGCATCATTAGGATCAGCCGCAACCAAATGTGTTTTAATATGAAATGGTGATTAAGGGTGTTTGTAATCCGAATCCCAGTACAAATTGTTTCAATGAAATTTTCATCGAGTGCTTACACCAAGTATTCAGCGTCTGTTATTTTGCTTAAGTAAATATCAGATAATATTTCGTGTAGGTCGTGAGGTAAGTGAAGAATCTCTGATTTGCACAAGCGGAAAGTCAGTATTTTATCCGTCTTGATAGTTCAAATATTTTTGTTTTGGAAGTAATAGAAGGACAGAATAAAAAGAGGAAACCACAATTAAAAATAAATATATATATACACACACACACACACGTATATATATATATATATATATATATATATTTATATATATATATATATATATATATTTATATATATATATATATATATATATATATATATATACTACAATTTGAACTACTTTTGGAATAAATCGATGTAAACCTTACATGTTTTCATTTTGGAAATCATGGTTGTGATCAGGGAAAGAAACGGGTTTTATGCTTAGTTTTCTAAAATTGGCTATCTACATTTGATTCTAGATATAAGGGAAAAATAAAGGAAGTGTGTATATATAATAACGGTTACTAAAACTGATGAAAAGTTTGTGTCTAGAACTAAAGTAATTTTGAAAGACATTTGGGTGGGGAAACGACGAAAATGATGAACAACAACAATCCAGGAGTAATGTACCTGTACTTGAAGCAGATTTGTTAAGAAAACTAAAAACAGACGTATATAATCGTCGACGATAACTTGAATAAAATGAGAAAAGACTAGTGTGCTGCTATTGTTAGGTAGAAAGGATTCTGCAAATACAGTAACACGGAGAAAGTATATGAAAATGCGTATTATTTTATAATTATCAAAACTCTTTCACTTCTGTTTAAATCAGGTACAGCAGATGACAAAACATTCACTAGTTATTGCTAAATAACACCGAGTAAGGTTTGGTAAATATTTTTATTGAGATATTCAATTTAATATAGTTGTAATACCTAATGTTGGGTTTTTATTGATATTTTATTATTCTTAGAAATGATTTCATTTATTTACATTTATCCGGACTATAGTAAGATTCGTCTGATATAGAAAAATATGCTTCAAGATAAGAATTTGTTTTCCCGTTCAAAAAATATATAAATAACAACAAAATGTTCTGATATTAAATGTAATTTTTATAAATCGTTTTTTTTTCAATAAGCCTTATGTATGCACAAGGTTTTGGTACCGTATGTTTTGTTTATCTAATTGGATAACTTTAAACAATTTCATATTTTCTGGTTGCCATTAAAACCTGTAAATTTAGAACAATTTTATCCTTTCCATAGAGTGAAACTCCATAATTCCTCACCATGTCATGAACTTTGAAAATATATGCAAAGAACGAAAAGTTTCTAAAACCATTAGGCTAAATTCTTTCTAATATGTTAAAGTAGGCCTACGTAATTTTAAATTTATTGGTATTATAATAATAGTCAGTCCCTACTCCTGGTATTTTGTTTAGTGTCAAATATGGTATATTAAATCTATCAACGTTATGAATTAAAGAGTGACGAATTAGAGAGGTTATACTCTAGTTAAAATTAGTTGCAAAATTCAACGAAGGTAGTACTGGAAATCGAACTCACAAAAGTAACTATAGGTTTACTTGAGTTTCTCTAAAATTAAAACATTTTTTTTTTAAATTTACAACCTATAGAAGATTACAAAAACCTCACCTAAATTTGGTAAAAAAATTATTTACGAACATAACACATACATATAAATAAAAACCGTGATTTAGGTCTATATATAAAAGCATAAAATCCCATAAACAAAATAAATTTGTTATATACAAGTTTCCTTATATCGCAATAAGACTTGATAGCCTATAAACCTGTTCCCTCATTACAAACAAGATTCTATTTGTTTTCTATCGTGTTCCTCGGAATAAAATATTGATTTGCCTTCATATATAGCTACTCTTTTGTGAAA
>JBAIZL010000001.1:201649340-201654340 GCA_036971475.1 Prosapia bicincta | reverse complement strand
AGAGCTTGAAACTTTTAATATTTTTATTGAGTGACATTTTATGGGTTGAAAACATGTATTTTAGGTTTATGAGACACTGTTCTTCTTATGAGCTTAAAATGTTTTCTCAAGTAGTCAGTTTTCCTAGTTATAGGCTATATTTATGGTTTTAGAAACCGTAAAGTTATATATGAAAATTGAGTTTACTATATATATATAACTTATATATATATATATATATATATATATATATATATATATATCGTTTATGTTTTACTATTTTTTATACATATTTATAAACCAAATATTTAATTATTTATTTTCAAAGTATATACTACCTACAGCGTCAGCATAAGGAAGGAGAAAATATCTAGGGAATGTCCTACAAAATGTTTTTTTATAAAAGTGAAAACATAAAGTTTTAAGCGCCTTAATGATCAAAATTGATCTGATATAGTAACGAGAACGAGTAAATTGATCTGACATTCCATCGCACGAGAAGAACCCTGGCGCAAGGCAGGTCAATACGATAAGGTTATTCCCAAAAACATTTCTAACAAAATGTCAGGAAACTACATACAGAAACGGGATCATATATAATTTATTTTTTGCACCCTTTCTTAATAAATAAGTACTTTTACCTATCTCTAAATACTTATATTGCTTACTAAAATATAATTACTAAAAAACTGATTAAATCAGAATATATCGACAGCGCATGCGCAGAACTGATAACCGAGCGTGACTCATTTCTACCTGAAATGTGTTCTTTACTCGGTTATTTACATGATTAAACAAACTTTAATTAAAAAATGTATTTCTTTCTAGTTGAAGATGAAATCACCTCATCTGGAAAGTTAAACATTTTAATGAATATCTTCTTCCACTCGAAATAAAATTAGGTTTTTACGTACTCCATAATTATCGTAGAACTTTAATGTCTACTGCAAAATGGCTGTATTTACTACACGTCCCTCATGCAATAAAGGCACGAATGCAGTGTATTTAGGCCTGTTAGTTGGAGCTCCGTAATGCCTTACGTATATAAAGGTCGTTTGCTAGGACGGTTATTTCATCTGCTTTTGTAATGAAAAATAAGTAATTTCTGAAAGTTAAGAGCATACATAAATCCTAGTTTACAGCATTTTTGTATAGTAAAAATTTTTTACCTTCTTCAGAATTAGTATTTTACAGCAGACTGGACTCCGTTAACTGGTTTCGGCAATGTTGGTCATCCTCGCCTTCTTCATCTACCACGATTCTAGTCTGCATTGGTACATCTCTCTCAACACTCTACGAATGTAAGAGCTTTGGCTTTCTACTCTACAAATTGAACTCCATTCAAATCCACTCTTGCATTGCATAATCACAATAGACGATTCATTTAAATTTAGTTCGGAAACTGTCGTCTTTTCGTTTGGTGGTTTTTTTATATTGTTCTTGCTTGTAATTGCAAATTCTTCTCTTAACCGCATGGTTCCAAGCCATTTTTCTCCATATACAATAAATATTAAATATACCTATTTCCTTGTAACATGTTATAAATTTTGTAACAAGTTACATAGGTATTTTATTATATTCAACTACGACACACAAGTAAGAAACAATTTTTGCTTGATTTTGTTTTCTTTGAATAATATTTAGATGAAAAACATTGAAATCGTCAAACATTTGAATCATTTAAACTTGTGAGAGGGTCAGAGTCTGATGCAATCACAAATGTTGCAACTCGTTGCAAACGGAATGTACAGTAAAATAATTCAAATAGCAAATCATTGCAGAACGCCTACAGATTCCGTTTAAGCGGCTGCTTAAGTGCGCACCACACCAAATAGTGACGTGTTTTGCACCAATCATAATGGTAAACGCAATACTTAGCAAGACTTGTTCCATGGTAAGAGTTGCTTTATTTTCATTCTTTTCAAGGCATCTATAAAGATAGAAACGCCGACAGCATGAATTGGACTTAAATTGATATTTTAAATTAAATTTAAATTTAAAACCTTTACTCTAAATCTCACTGCACATTAGTTTATTAAAACAAACACACTAGCTTAATAAACAAACAAACAGACTAGTTTCGACGACGATGTCACCTTCATAAGTTCTGGTGTATTGAATATTATGAATTATATTAAATATTATTAAATATAACAAAATATTATTGGCAAGTAATCAAACACTGATGAAGGCGACATCGTCGTCGAAACTAGTCAGCATGTTAAATAAACTACTGTGTTTGTTTTAATAAACTAATAGGTGATGAGATTTAGAGTAAACTGTTTACATTTTTATTGTTTTGAGTTGTTCTCACAAGCTAAGCTCTAGCTTTCATTTTTATTTGTTTTAGTTTTATTTAAAAATTTAGTTTTATAAACAAAATGTAACTTATTATCGTCCAAAGCTTTCTAAGCCTAATGTTTTATAGTGTCCGGCAGTAAAAATGTTATTTTCGGAAACGCTTGGAGAAGATGTCTTTTATTTGTAGTTATATATGTATTTTTTCTGTATATTCGTGGAATATGATTGCAAAGTAATGATGCACTACTTCAGTCACGTTGTTTGTACCGCTTTAAGGCCTGAGTTTTTCATGTCGATTTACAATTAGGTCTAATAACTTGTTCACCATTTTTGTCGTTTTGAAGCTTGCCCTTTCGTGATTGCTTTTGCTTTCCTGATAATAAAATGTTTTTCTTTTTTAACATTAAATTGATCTCAAACGATGATCAATGTCGAGTTTATTATTTTAGTAATATAAAGCAAGTTTTCGATCACATTTTTATTCACAGTGTCTGTATTTTTCATGTTGTGTATTATAGTTGTAGAACTTGCAATTTTATTGTGTACCTAATTTTTAAATTATAACGTTTATTATTTTATGTTTGTAGATCATAAAGCTTAAAAAGGACCATAAAAAATGTGACCGAAACGTCGCTAAAAAAATTTTATTAATAATAATCACCAATTTCCAAATATAGAAAATATGAGACTTATAAAAGAAATTAATAAGGGATTAAGAATGACCTATATGAAGCATTCGAAATATATAAACACAATAATAATAATAACAAATTAATAAAAGAACAAATACAAATACATTCTAAATTTGATACTATATTCAATGTCTATAATGTTACAGCAACAAAATAAATTTTTCAATTTGTTTAAATTTAGCAACAATTCTATTTCTATTTAAACATATGTTTTAGGCCTATAGGTTACATTATTGTAATTTTCATTCCTGATGATGTTGGTACTGTTAGCCAACGAAAAGCTTTGGATATAAAATAACAAATATTCTTGTATTTGAATAACCTATATTGTTTTTAAATATATATATATATATATATGTATTTATATATATATATATATATATATATATATATATATATATATATATATATATATATATATATATATATATATATAACGTTTGGATAAATTATTTTTCAATTACTTTCGTTAATACACATTCCCCCTATATATTATATATATTTTTTAAAAATTTTCTATTGTTAATACTTTTGATTCATCCGCTCAAAATAAAATATATTATTATGAAAACTTGTATCGGATGACTCTAGATGTTATTGCAGTTTTTAAATAATAATATAATTCTAAAATTTAATTTTAATAATTAATTTTATATTTGTATGGGGGAAACATTTTTTTTTGTTTACCCAAGTAGGAATTTATTTATAATTTTTGTTTATACTAATTGACATATTTGATGCAAGGCGAGATTATTGACACATAGCTTATATCATGTAGCAATTAGATACCAATTCGTTAACCTATTTATATTTCTCTTATTTTTACTATATTTTTCATTATTACCACATTGCTCCTCGAGTTACACGTAATTTTCCTTTGTTTTAAATTTAATTCTCTACATTCAGAGCATAAATGTATTTGAAATCTCACCAGTGCCTTTGTTTGAGAAACACTAATAGACCATGAATGCGTTGACAGCCTGAAAGCAAGCTAAACTTATTACGCCCCACAATACAGCTGCTACCTGCAATACAGCTGACTGCTAGCTTGATGATTATTCATTATGGAAATCCGGACTAGCTTTGTCAGTGGCAGCCGGGTGCGGGTTACACTGCGACTCTATACGTAATAGGATGGAAATAAAGAACACATTTATACCAAATAGGAATTAGTTTTGTGTTTTTACTCTGTAAACTCCAAAAAAAAAATATTAAAATAAAGATAAATTTTTTTGCTCAAATTTTTAAATGGCCTATTTCAACATATATTTTTATGTAAACGTGTGGGTGTAGTAGCACTTATTTTTTGTTTAAATGAGTACGGTTGCTTTTACAGTTGGGACCAATTTTAACTAGGTCTCCAACTCAACGGACTGTAAGACTAATTCTAGTTATTATTTATTCTCTCCCGAAACGGCCGTCCTCATTCGATCAAAAACTAGTTGCTAATGTAGAACATTATTTATAATAATAATAATAATAATAATATAATAAAATATGTAAGTGTAAACTAGTAAATATAAACATTATTTGAATTGAGTTGTAAGTTAAGGTTATAAACACAATATATATACACAACCTACAATAAACTTACATTTCATAGGCGATTCAATTACTTGTGTCGTCATCATCAGTGATGCTACCACAAACATATAATTTTAAGTAAAGGAAATGGCATTATTTTTTTATTTTTTCAAATTAAAGTTATATGTGTGTGGTAGCATTACTGATGATGACGACACAAGTAACTGAATCGCCTATAAAATGAAAGTTTATTGTAGGTTGTGTATATATATTGTGTTTTCAAACTAGTAGATAATGTGAAAGTTGGATTCAAATGATACGCTTATTATAGTCTATGTTTTAAAGAGATTCTTACAGAAAATAATTTAACATTATAAAAATCAAGTATTTTGATGCCATAAAATAAAATTGGTTTAGTTAATTTAGAAAAAAAAATGTAAGTTAGAGATTGTAGTAGTAACACTCACTGATGATGATGACTTTGACATTGAAATACGTATGATC
>JBAIZL010000001.1:201614340-201644340 GCA_036971475.1 Prosapia bicincta | reverse complement strand
TGGATGGTCCTCGATATTTCTACAGAACGTATATAGGTATATGCTCCTAATTCAAAAAGCTCGACCTTTTCCACCTGCGTTCCAGTCGTAGCTCGTGGAAACACTAACCATGCCAAGAACTCTGATTTTGACATTTTATTTTAGAAGTTTCAGATGAATGATCCCTTTAAACAACTGAACGTTACTATCTTCATAACATATGTGCAGTAGAACCTCATTACAACGGACGGTTAATATTCAGTTAAAACATTTGCTACGGCTATTGGAATACGAAATACTGATTGACGAGTGTTACTCTTAAACGATCATTTCGTTACAAATAATATAATGTTGTTCGCATATATTATATGATTAATGGAGTCTCTGCTTACTCGTAGGACTAAAATTATTGATAATAAATATTAGTACACACGTATTATGCACAAAACAGTCTAATATAGCTCTGACGTCATGGCATTGGCATCATATTCCTAAACTCAAAATAGAGAGGATGGTTGAAGCCCTAAATAAAACTACATTTAAAAATAAAGTGAAAGGATTTTATTGGCCGATAAAACAACCAATACGTTTTACCTAATTGCAATAATAATTATTATAATTTGTTTGTTATAAATCGATATTATACAAAAAGGGAACAATAGTTATTTCTGGTAAACTGTTTTGTATTTGAGAATTCTTTTCCTACTATTGCTTTCCAAGTACCTTATTTCCCTGTGGTTACAAGCAATGGAGAAGATAGAGAATCCCTGCTTCCCTGTTGTGTTTGTTCCGTCCTTAATCACAAATGTTTCGGGAAGACAATTTGTCCTTCGCGCTCTATCAGCATTTGCTGAAAACAGCCTAAAGATGGCAAACAACCAAATTGGCTACAATATTCTTGTGTGTTATAGCCACGTAAGCTGGTCATAGGATTAAAATATAAAAACAAGGATCGCAACTGAACTACAATTTTTGTATGTACTCATTTTCGAGTTGACAGTAGTTGTCATATTTGTTTTTTAGGTGTAACAAACATTTACAATGTCATACAAATTGTTGTTTAAATTTGCAATATTTTATGAATAGTGAAGACTGGCAAACAGAAAAACTTTCGAAAACACGAGCAATGTGAGAACATTACTCCTAAACTTTTCTCAAGTTGCCCTTTGTCTCTACTTGTGATTCGTTTTGAATGGAAACGTCAAGATAATGTGAAATATATATTTTTTTAAATTTCCCAAAGGTAAAATAGGCCTATGTTTCAAAGTTTTTTTTCTACTTTCAGAACAAACAAAATGGTTTTATCGAACACATTTTACAACTAAAAACCTTGAGTTTTGCAAGTAATAAATAAACAAATGCTGATAAAAAAAACAATCGAACACCGTTAAGACCTCTGTTATAGTAACAGTAGGTCTATACGTAATATATATATATATATAAGTTATATAAACATTTTATGTGAACATTTCATAATTAAATGCGTGCTAGGAAAATTCCTGCTTACGCAGCTTTAGTATTATATAGGTGTGAGAACAGAGCCCCGGCAGTGTGTAAGTCGCCTCTGTATCGCACAGACGTTTTCCACTCCGATTGAGTGCATATCAATTGTATTGTTTTATTAAGTAAAATTTATGTAACAGTTTTCTAGATTAATTGTTTATTAAATTCAAAGGTTTGTAAAAATAAAAATCATTTTTAAAAACCTTTCGTGCTTAATATAAAACGTAACTGGCGCAGTCGGTAGGACATCTCGGGAAAATTAATGAACATAATTTTTTTCGATTTCAATCGTTAACCGAGATACTGCAAAAACGCGATTTGTTACAGAGTGCATATCTGTAACGACATCAAGAAAACGGTAGGACACCTCAAGGAAGTTAGTGAATATAACGTCCGTCGGTTTTAACCGTTAATTGAGGAAACTTTAAGTAGAGTGAATATCTACAACCACTTAATAGAGCGAATATCTATTAAGAGCACGAGTGAATATCGTGTAAGTGAAAAGTGAAAAGTGAAAATTGTTCAAATGAGCAAAGTATTTTGGATCAACTTGTAAGTAGATCTTAAGATATAGAATTAGGAAAAAGTAGAGTAAATACTTTTTAATTTTATATAATTGATTTTTAATTTTATTATTTTAAAGAAAATAATATTAAATAATGGCAACGCCAATATTAAAAAAGGAGTATCTTGACATGATACCCGAGTATAGTGGAGAGCCCACTATGCTCCACAGATTAATCTCAATATGTGTTAAGATAGTAAATAAGTTTTATGTAAGCGAAAATCCAGAGGATTTTCAAAATGAGTATCTGTTCTCCTCTATTCTTTCTAAATTAAAAGGCCAAGCGCTGGAAATGGTTGTAAACTCTAACGCTTACAATTGGCACGAAACTAGAAAAGTATTATTAATTAGTTATTCAGACAAAAGAGATTGTTTCACATTAAACTTAGAGATGTCAGAATTAAAACAAGAAAGTAACGAATCACCATTTCAATTCTATGAGAAAATTCAAAAGTTACTAAATTTACAAATTTCATTTTTTATGAATAAAGAGCCTTAAAGGCAGATGGCTAAAGACATTTTAATAGAATACGTTCAGAAACTAGCTTTAAGAGTTCTCCTTAGGGGTTTGCATGAGCCCATCGGGTCACTAATGCGTACCAAGAACCCTAACTCTCTTAGTGAAGCACTTAATATGCTCACAAACGACTTTCAATTTATAAATAATAAAATGTTTACTCAGCCTAGCAAACAACCAGTCTTTCAGAAAAGCCAAACTCATAACGTAAGAAGACCAATACATACTGAATTTAAATACCACCAAATACCTAAACAACCTTATCAACAACCAAATCCTTCCTATAGACCACCAACATTTGCTAATCACAGTCAGCCTCAAAGGGGACAACCAAACAACAACACTACTAAACCTCAGTATCCTCAGCGAAATACGGGTTATCAACCTACCCCTATGAGTATTTCCACTAGACAGACAGACAGGCCTTCTAGACAAACGAATTTGTATCAAATGACCGGACAAGGAGCCGAAAAAGACGATTACACTATGTACCAGACTAACGGACAAGAATCATTCGCTTTTGAAGAAGATCTCGGGAAAGAAGAGTACTTCGAAGAATCCCAAAATTTAACCGACAACTACGAAGAAGAGACCGTTAAAATCGATCAGGACGATTTTTTAGGACATACAAGCCTCGGAATCGATTTTCAATAATGAATCTACAAAGCGAAAATAACGAGCTACCATTTATATACGACACAAACACCAAATCTAGAATATTAATTGAGACAGGCAGTACTAGATCATTTATGCGAAAATCTTTAGGCTGGAAAAATTTTAAAACAAGCATAAAAAAAGAGCCGTTTGAAGTAATCACCGCACACGGCACTTCAAAAGAAAATTTTTGCTGCACCATACCTCTGTTGTCTAAAAAAGCAATTAAATTTTATTTATTTGACTTTCATCAGAATTTCGACCTATTACTCGGGCTAGACAATATAAAGGATTTAGGAATAAGCTTAGACTTTATAAATAATAAATTAATACTTTGTGATGAGGAAATCCCTATTCAATATTTTAACACTGAAAAGGGAAGTTGTAATAAAACGGACGCACGTCAATAAAGCAGGAACAATTTAGTTATGTTATACAAGCCCGCGCTAGCCAAACAGTTAAATTAAAAATATAAAATATTCATAATGGAGAAGGTATTTTACCACACAAACAAGTGAACGGATTAGAAATTCCGCAGTGTATAGTTTCAGTGCATAAGGGTGAAGCCTATTGCCCTATTATAAACAATACGGAAGAAAATGTAAAATTAACAATAAGTAAACCATTAGAAGTAAAATCTTTAGAGGAATATAATATTTTCAAACCTGATACAATGCAAACGAACACTAATTTCAATATGATCGATTATAAACAAACAAAGTCAGGAAGTAAAAATTTCGATTTATCAAAATTTAGGATGGAACACATGAACTTGAAAGAAAAATCCGCCGTAACAAATTTATTAAAAGAATATGCTGATTTATTTCATATTGATGGAAACAATTTAACCTTTGCCAACCAGATAAAACATGTTATTAGGACTACTGATGAAATTCCCGTGTACTCTAGAAATTATAGATATCCAGAGATTAAAAGAACGAAATTAATAAACAAACTGAGGACATGCTTGAACAAGGAATTATTAGACCTTCAAATTCTCCATGGAACTCTCCTGTCTGGATTGTACCCAAAAAACAAGACGCTTCTGGCAAAAGAAAATTTCGATTAGTAATAGATTTTAGAGGATTAAACAAAAAAACAATTGACGATAAATTTCCCTTGCCAAACATTACCGACATATTAGATAAATTAGGACGATCTCAGTATTTTACGACTTTAGATTTAGCCTCAGGATTTCACCAAGTAGAAATGGATAAAAATAGCATAGAAAAAACAGCGTTTTCAACAGAAACAGGACACTACGAATTTTAAGGAATGCCATTTGGACTAAAGAATAGCCCCCCTACATTTCAAAGAATTATGAATAATATTCTGAGAGGCATCCAAAATGAAACATGTTTAGTTTATTTAGATGACATTATAATTTACTCCACTAGCCTCCAAGAACATATACAAAGACTTAAAGAAGTATTCGACAGATTACGCAAAGCCAACTTTAAAGTACAGCTGGATAAAACAGAATTTTTAAGAAAAGAAGTAGCGTATCTAGGGCATGTTGTTACACCGGAAGGCGTAAAACCTAACCCAGCAAAGATTTTGGCATTCAAAGACTATCCAATACCTAAAACCACCAAACAAATTAAAGGCTTTTTAGGACTATTAGGCTATTATCGAAAATTTATTAAAAACTTCGCCAAGATAACAAAACCCTTTACTAACTGTTTAAAGAAAAATGCAAAAATAAATATAGAAAATCCAGACTTTATAGAATGTTTTGAAACATGTAAAAATATATTGACTAATGAGTCCCTTCTACAATACCCAGATTTTGAAAAGCAGTTTACTCTAACGACAGACGCGAGTAATTTTGCACTAGGAGCAATTTTAAGCCAGGACAAAAATGGAAAGGACCTTCCTATAGCGTATGCCAGCAGACTTTAAACGACAGCGAAACTAATTACTCCGCGATTGAAAAGGAATTACTAGCAATCGTATGGGCCACTAAACACTTCAGGCCTTATTTATTTGGGAGAAAATTTAAAATTTATACAGACCATAAACCTTTACAATGGTTATTTTCAGTTAAAGAACCAAATTCCAAGCTTTTAAGATGGAGATTAAAATTAGAAGAATATGATTATGACATAAGATACAAAAAAGGCAAATTAAACCAAAACGCAGATGCTTTGTATAGAATACAATTGAATATTACTAATAAAAAGTCAACAAACACCCAACACACTGTAGAACCAGACCTTGAGCTATCTCCAGCGAACTTACTGAGTCGTTACTTCCCGGAATTAAATGACGATAATGAATCTATGGTCGTACAACTCGACACAACAGATAATGCCAACTTAGAGTACAATCAAGAAAGTGACAATCAAACCGTGAACTCCAATTTTGAAGGAAACACCCAAATTGAAATACCAATTTCCGACAGGCCTGTAAACTTTGGGAAAAATCAAATATTTTTGTCATTAGTAAAATATGAGCCAAAGAAAGTAAAAATTATAAAACTATTCGGAACTTCAAAAATTCGTTTAATAGTCGAAATATCAGAAAATAATTTTAAAGAAGACATAGTTAATTTTGTAAAATCATATTTGGTGCCCAAAATAAAATATAATCTATATTTTGAAGACGATTTTTACGAGAAATTTGCATCATGCGTAGCCAAAAATTTCAAACAAACTGAACTAAATTTGGTTAAGTGTAATAACAAACTCTTAGACCTAACTTCGGAAGAAGATACCTTAGAAACGATAAGTAATTATCATGTCAGCAAAACCAATCACCGAGGGATACAAGAAACATACGAACAAATTAAGCGAAGATATTATTGGCCCAATTTAAAATCACTAATCCAAAATTTCATAAATCAGTGCGACATATGTCAAAGAACCAAATACGACAGAATTCCCTTACAGCTAGAAATGAACTTGACACCAACAGCTGCAAGGCCTTTCCAGATAATTCACATCGACACTATCTCTTTAGAAAAGAATTCGTTTATCAGCATTGTCGACAGTTTCACAAGGTATGCTCAAGCTTATCGCTTGGGAAGCTCTCAAGCTACAGAGATTGCAGACAAGTTATTAGATTACTTCGCGCAGTTCTGCTTACCAACAGTTATTATCTCAGACAATGGAACGGAGTTTAATAACAGAATTGTGAAGGAGATATTTGACCTGCATAAAATCAAAATCCATTTTATCAGTACACAAAACCCCCAATCAAACGGATTATGTGAAATATTTCATTCCACCTTAATAGAACACATAAGGCTGTTAAATAATCAAATCGAATTTAAAAAAGACAGTATAATTAAGAAGGTCAAATATGCTATAATCGCCTATAACAATAGCATACATTCAGTCACAAAATTAACGCCGTGCGAAGTCTTATTTGGACACATAAATTCAAACTCTTTATTAGATATAGATTTAGAAAAACAAATCGTAAATGACTACGTTCTAAACCATAAAGAAAAAACAAAAATACTTTACGAAAACATTAGGGATAGCAATCAAAGAATTAAAGAAAAAGTTTTAGAAAAAAGGAATGTAAACAAAGAACCACTTCCAGAAATACCATCTGAAGTTTATATAAAGTCAGTTCAGAAGCAAAGCAAAACGAAAAACAGATATAGCAAGGAAGAGATAGCTTCAATAAACAAGGAAAGAAAAACTGGTAAAATAAAGCCTAGACATCATAACACAAAAGACAAGATACATTTGTCGAAAATTAAAAGGCCTAAGAAGATAAAAAATGTAATTAATGCTCAAAATAATTTTCCAGGTCCCTCCTGTTCGTCATTGGCACAGCCACCGACTCAGCAGAGATCAAAGAAGTCAACAACAACCTCGGAATAATCCCAATAGACCTTGGGCTTGCCAAATTAGAATCTTCCTACCATACCTTTGTCCACTATTTTAATGTAAGAAACTTAGTAGCTCATCTAAATAAATTGATGCTTATTATTATGATGTATTGCAAAATTTTGAAACTAGTTGCTACAATTGTAACGGTAGCTTATTAAACAATGAATATGTAACTGATAACAGTAATAGAATAAGAGATATTGTTAATTATTTTAAATATGTTAATCACAGTAAAAATGTAATAGAAGAAAAATTAGAAATTATACTCTTAAGAGAGAATGGTAACAAAAGAACAAAAAGAGGTCTTATAGATGGACTAGGATCCGTTATCAAATCTTTAACAGGCAATTTAGATGCATATGATGGTAAAAAATATGACAAAATTATTAAAGATATTGAAAATGAGCAAATTAAAATTAATTATCAAATTGAATCTCAATACTCCTTTAGTAATAATATTATGAAGGAATTAAATAAAACTTTCATTGTAATTGATGAAAATTTTGTAGAATTAAAAAATAAGTTAAGTATTGCGAATCGTAATGTAAATGACTTTGTTGAACTAGAAAAATTTAGAAGTATTCTAAACCAATTGAACATTTTATATGACATGATGTTACAGGTAATCACAGATTTAGAAAATTCTCTTACATTTTGTAAACTAGGTGTTGTACACCCTAGTGTTATTTCAACCCAAGAATTATATGAAGAATTAAACAAAATTTATAAATATTATAATGAGAGGTTACCTTTAGAACCTAAAATGGAAAATATGTGGGAATTAGAGAACCTAATTAAAGTTAATTGTAAACTAGATTCTGAAAGGATTGTATACTTTATAAATTTACCCATTGTAGAAAAAACTCAATTTAAATTGTATAAATTACACTCCATACCCACAAAATATGAAACAGATTATGTAACAATTATACCAAAAGTAAGGTACATATTAGTCTCTAACTTTGTAATATTAGGTTTAGACAATGAATGTAACTGTAAAACCGATTCCATATACTTTTGCTCATTCGACATTCTAACACACCATAAATTAGACTGTGAAGTGTCCATTATCAGGAACAACGATGCCAGCAACTGTGAATATACTGCATTGGAAGTTACAGACAACTTAATTAACTGGATCCCAGAAATCAACCTTTACCTAGCGACCTTCCCCAACAAGCAGACTCTGGAAATTACCAATCGCAAGGCAACTACCACCGTCACCCTTCAAGGCATATATTTGATAAAAACTAATAATGATTCAGTCTTTTTCAACAACATGAAACTGAGCCATACATCAACAACTTCGGGAGGCCATCCTATTTTCATGGACACGTCCAAACTACAATTTTCAATGAGTAAAATGCCAGAATTCTCAGTAAACGTTAAACGCCTAGAATTGGACAAAATAAACACGGAAACCATCTCAAGAATTGACCCAACTATGGAATTAACCCACCACATCAGTATCTGGACTATTGCCCTTTACGGAGGCGTATTCAGCAGCCTTATATACTTCGCCCTCATCAGGAAGAAGAAGAAGACTTCAACCAACGCCAAAACTTCGCCAACCCCCGAAGTTCTCTTTAGGGATGGAGGAGTTATATAAACATTTTATGTGACATTTCATCATTAAATGCGTGCTAGGAAAATTCCTGCTTACGCAGCTTTAGTATTATATAGGTGTGAGAACAGAGCCCCGGCAGTGTGTAAGTCGCCTCTGTATCGCACAGACGTTTTCCACTCCGATTGAGTGCATATCAATTGTATTGTTTTATTAAGTAAAATTTATGTAACAGTTTTCTAAATTAATTGTTTATTAAATACAAAGGTTTGTAAAAATAAAAATCATTTTTAAAAACCTTTCGTGCTTAATATAAAACGTAACTTATATATATATATATATATATATATATATATATATATATATATATATATATATATATATATATATAAAGAATCATTTTATTGCATAATAGTTTTCTTGGTAAAATATTTTAGTAATGGGTTAAATTCATACAGTTTTTCTGTTTTCCCAATATATATAAAATTTTCAATGATTGGTAAATACGGGAAAGACCAAGTTGAACGGGTTGACAAACTCTAATTACAACCCTAGCTGAGACTTGCACAATACGGGAAATTGAGAAATATAATTAAAACAGTTAATTGTATTTGTAGTTTAAATAAAATAGGAAATATGTATTGTTTAATATTTAATCGAAGACACTTTAGAATGATATTTTTAAAGTGATTCCTTTTTAGTAAATTCAGTGATATTCATAAGCAATAATCTCTAAGGCCCAGGTTGAAACTACCCAGGAGTTGAGATGTTATAAAATAAACATTTTGGAGGTACGAAAAAAATAATTTAATTAAGAGCAGAAAATGTCGTTAAATGTACAAAACAAAATATAAAAAGGATAATTATATAAAATATAAAACACAATTTGGTTAATTTGCAACGCAGATTTTCTTAAAGTTCAAATCGCTTGTGAGATATGTAAATAAGAAGGACTCATGGTTTAGATGTAGGTTGTTGCATAAAGGAGAATCGAAAGCATCATCGTACTCGTGTACAGGGCCGTTAATATATATCGGAATGGTAAGATACTGGTTATAACAAAGCGAATAGATAATACCAGCTTATCCAGATAGGGAAAGTAAGTGTATAGGCTCGAGTAAATACATATGTTAAACGTATTTGTAACTAAACACCGCGTATTGGCGAGAAAAAAGCAATAAAATAACTGTCATATGTTCACGATATGAATGACAGAACCCAAGAAATGTGTTTCTTTCTGAAAGTTCGGAACATAATTTTGTTTGGTCTTCTGTGAAATTTAAGGCAACACTGGGAATGCAAAGCTACCTCTAATTACAGTTCTATACCTCTACATAAGGATATTGCAAAAGGAATTTTTACTGCTGGTTTTGTAAAAGTTCTTTCATTGTTCTCTTCCAATGAGGTGAATTAAATGTTGATATTCGTGAGTCATGAAATATGAGGTTATGAGGTTCTATAATACTTGATTTATTAGGCAGCAAGTCTCTTACGCTATAAATCGTTTATGCCACCTCGCCACAAACACTAATGGCCTTTATATTGCGCTTGAGGTATCATATAAATTTATGACTTTCTGCGTCACCAAACCGTTGCGGAGAGTCTTGGTTACTACTAGTGTCGGATTTGTTTTATGACAGAGTCCTGAGGAATGTTTACTATAATTATGCTCAACCTACTCTAGAAGTAATCAAAAGTGACTGTATTATTTCTCCTAGCATGAATATATAAACAAGAAATGTATAATAAATAAAAATAAGGGAATGGATGCAATATAAACAAATAAAAATAAAGTAAACACGTACATACACACACAACTGTATATGTTATGCATGTCATATCGGTTACAGGAACTGAAACGAAGTAAAAAATGTGTGAAATTCTAATTTTTCAAAATCCATATATGTTTCAATATTGTAATTATTTAAACCTAATAATACATCATATTTATTATTTGAGATTCCAAAAAGCTTTTTTTGTTAAACACTGGTTGGATATTTTTGGAAAAACTGAAAACCAATTATCCGTTTAATTATTTTAGGATTTTTCAGATGAGTTATTTCAGAAAAAAATTACGACAACATATCTGTGAGAAGTTTTACTTCTTAAACTTTTGGAAAAGTTTTTAAAGCAAATGGAAAAGTATTTTTTTTATCATTTTATTTGGCGTTAAATAATTATTCCGGTGAAAAATACAGTATATTATCAAATCGCACTCCATTGTCCAGGGAACTTGACTGTGTAAAACCAATATAATAGGCTAGAAATATATTTTTTTAGTGTGATTTGGAGACAAAATAATACCAGTATTTTTGGCCATGTAGGCTATACGTTTGCAGAAAAATTAGGTGCATTAAATAAAACAAAATAACCAACCCATTTAAAGAAACTAACTATGAATATAAGGATACTCTGTTGAATAAACTACGTTAATGAGCTACGACTTATCTTTACTGCCTAAAATCGCACTCTCTGTTGGATATTATGTAAATAAATTTATTCATCTCCATTATAACTTCAAGACCACAGAGTAATTTTAACGCTTTTGTGTTCAAGTTTTCCACAGGCGTTTAATGTATACACTGCGAATGAATACATTCCGCGATATAATCATGAGAAATGGCTTCATTAGGATCAGCCGCAACCAAATGTGTTTTAATATGAAATGGTGATTAAGGCTGTTTGTAATCCGAATACCAGTACAAATTGTTTCAATTAAATTTTCATCGAGTGTTATTACCAAGTATTCAGCGTCTGATATTTTGTTTTCGTAAATACCAGATAATATTTCATACAGGTCGTGAGGTAAGTGAAGAATCTCTGACTTGCACAAGCGGAAAGTCAGTATTTTATCCATCTTGATAGTGCAATTATGTTTGTTCTTGGAAGTAATGGAAGAGCAGAATAAAGGGAGAAAACCACAATTATAAATAAATAAATATGTATGTTTATATATATATATATATATATATATATATATATATATATATATATATATATATTACAATTGGAAATACAATTGGAATAGTATGATGTAAACGTTTTGATGTTTTCATTTTGGAAATCATGGTTGTTGTTAGGCGAAGAAACAGGTTTTATGCTTATTTTTTTACAATTTGCTATATATATTTGATTCTCGATAAAAAAAGAAAAATAAAGGAAGTGGTAATTCTCTTATTTATATATATATATATATATATATATATATATATATATATATATATATATATATATGCTGATACTTATTCCTTCACGGATGGATAAATATGATGAATAGTTATAATCTGGAGTTCATCCGTTCATTCTGCAGTGCATAAAATCGCAGTTCCGACGTTTCACTTGAATCTAATCTAGCATTGACGTGGTGAACCCAACAACAGTTGAAGAGCGAAAGACATTTGGGGTGGGGAAACGACGAAAATGATGAACAACAACAATCCAGAAGTAAAGCACCTGTAATTGAAGCAGATGTATTAAGAAAACTAAAAACAGACGTATATAATCGTCGACGATAACTTGAATAAAATGAGGAAAGACTAGTGTGATGCAATTGTTAAGTAGAAAGGATTCTGCAAATACAGTAACACGGAGAAAGTATATGAAAATGCGTATTAATTTATAATCATCAAAACTCTTTCACTTCTGTTTAAATCAGGTAAAGCAGATGACAAAATATTCACTAGTTATTGCTAAATAACACCGAGTAAGGTTTGGTAAATATATTTATTGAGATATTCAATTTAATATAGTTGTAATACCTAATGTTGGGTTTTTATTGATATTTTATTATTCTTAGAAATGATTTAATTTATTTACATTTATCCGGACTATAGTAAGATTCGTCTGATATAGAAAAATATGTTTCAAGTTAAGAATTTGTTTTCCCGTTCAAAAAATATATAAATACAACAAAATGTTCTGATATTAAATGTAATTTTTATAAATCGTTTTTTTTTTTCAATAAGTCTTATGTATGCACAAGGTTTTGGTACCGTAGGTTTTGTTTATCTGGTCGTTATAATTGGATAGCTTTAAATAATTTCATATTTTCTGGTTGACACTAAAACCTGTAATTTTATCCTTTCCATGGAGTGAAACTTGATAATTCCTCACCATGTCATGAACTTTGAAAATGTACGCAAAGAACGAAAAGTTTCTAAAACCATTAGGCTAAATTCTTTCTAATTTGTTAAAGTACGTAATTTTAAATTTATTTTTATTATAATACTAGTCAGTCCCTACTCCTGGTATTTTGTTTAGTGTCTATGTTGCTCGTTGCTTGAAATCATTACATAATAACAACATATTAGGATAACTCAACAATCATGTATTGTGTTAAAGATAATTATTAATCTGTTTTAAACGGAGGAAAATACTTTATTGCCTTTTTCATCCTGTAGGAAAACATTCCCTTCGCATATAAATATCTTGGGAAATATTGTGGAGAAATAGTGGAAAATTTAATACTCAGTATTATGAATATATGGTAATGTACATTACTTGGATTTCCTTCCTTGAATACAATTGAACTTACAAATCCAGTCTCTACACCTGTTACAAACAATTTCATCGCAGCAGAACCTTTCTAACTCGTCACGTTCGGGACTGAGGGATGAGTAGTTCGAGAAAACGACGAAATACGGAAGTTGTGATATTAACATGTAATTATGGATAAACATACACATAAATAGGTAAATAGGTAGGCCTATATAACGTAATAACTGTTGTACTTATAGAATGTATGTTGGCCGAAAAACTCGACAACACTATAATCACACTAGTAGCATACAGTATAGTTCGTAATTATAAATATAGCATGTTAATCTATTTTCTTAGAATTCGCAAAAAAACATATTTAAGTTCTTTGTAAGAACAATGACACTAACAAGAACAAATATGGTATATTAAATATTTTAAAACTGTTCTCGGGACGCCTGTGCTACGTGACAGTGCAGACCATCTTTGTTATTATTGTGCCAAATACGAAATACGGCGTCGAGTTAAACAACGTTATGAATTAAAGAGTGACGAATTAGAGAGGTTATACTCTAGTTAAAATTAGTTGCAAAATTCAACGAAGGTAGTACTGGAAATCGAACTCACAAAAGTAACTATAGGTTTACTTGAGTTTCTCTAAAATTAAAACATTTTTTTTTTAAATTTACAACCAATAGAAGATTACAAAAACCTCACCTAAATTTGGGAAAAAAATTATTTACGAACATAACACATAAATATAAATAAAAACAGTGATTTAGGTCGATAT
Organism: Prosapia bicincta; assembly: GCA_036971475.1. Classification (NCBI taxonomy): domain Eukaryota; kingdom Metazoa; phylum Arthropoda; class Insecta; order Hemiptera; family Cercopidae; genus Prosapia; species Prosapia bicincta. Next base: position 201,630,447 of record JBAIZL010000001.1, on the reverse strand, counting down.
ATAAAAGCATAAAATCCCATAAACAAAATTAATTTGTTATACACAAGTTTCATTATATCGCGATAAAACCTGATAGCCTATAAACCTGTTCCTTCATTACAAACAAGATTCTATTTGTTTTCTATCGTGTTGTACCGCAAGGTATAACCTCGGAATAAAATATTGATTTGCCTTCTATATAGCTACTCTTTTGTGAAAGTTTTGCGGCTTTTCCGGAGTTTCCAGTAACAATGTTTACTTCCTCAGTGTTCCACTCACTGCGACGTATATCACTGGACTCGTGAAATGATTACTATCTTTAAAAAATGTGATAGCATCTAAACCTTAATATTGTCTAGTTGACAGTTAACAGGTCTTCATTTGTTCTCTTGTTACATTCTTTTCTCTAATAATATTATTTTCCCAATTGTATCAAACAGTTATTAATGCCAAAGTGTCAAGGTCTCGCCACAAGTGTTTATTACAACTTGCTTTACTTCTTCAGCAACCGAAGTTGTACCATTAAAAATCCAAACTTTACACAAATGTCACAAAACAAACACGTTTCCAACTTAAACCTATAAACACACATTCTGGTTATTATGTAAACTGTTTATTCCTTTAAATTTATGAGCTCCGGAAGCAGTGATATAAATCAGGCGTTGATGTAAGGCCCGAGATGTAATAAAACAATTTATTGCCCGGTAGAATAGATTGCAGCCTTAATAAATCTTGTATTATCTGCGGCTGCAGAACTTCGTAAAACCGTGACTATTTGTTAACCTCGTACAGTTCTGGAGAGAGTTATACTTCCCTTGACTGAAACAAAGGAGTCTTAAATCGACTCGATAACTTTTATGGTGGGTTATAAAGACATTGCATTTTACAAGTGACTGTTTATTAGTTTACCACAATAAATTAGTTTTACTAGAATTTTATTTGATGATAAAACATACTTTATTAACCCACTGGAGATTTTGAAAAACTAGACATTTTTCATGAAGGAAAGTTTATAACAAAAGCTGTAAGAGTTAAGGAATTTTAATATTACCTGTGTTACATTTGGTTTTAGAAAGATCTTTTGTAGATATTCTACACTATAAATAATCTCCTATATTTTAAAACAATACTGTGTTACAGCTATGTGGGACATTACATTTGTGTAGCTTAAAAATTTTCAAGTTTTACTTTTTTAAAATCTTTTTTTTTTAAAATACCTTAGTTTTAAAGATTAAAAATTTTATTTGATGATAAAAAATACTTCCTTAACCCACTGGAGATTTTGAAAAACTAAACCTGTTTATTGTAAGAAAGTTTATAACAAAAAACTGTGAAAGTTAAGTAATTTTAATATTACCAGTGTTACATTTGGTCTTAGAAAGATCTTTTGTAGTTATTCTATACTACAAATATTCTCCTATGTTTTGAGACAATACTGTGTTACCGTTATGTAGGACATTACATTTGTGTAGCTTCAAAATTATCAAGTTTTACTTTCTTAAAATCAATTTTTAAAAAAATACCTAATTTTTAAAGATTAAAAACTTTATTTGATAATATAACATGCTTCCTACACCCACTGGAAATTTTGAAAAACTAAACTTTTTTCATGTAAGAAAGTTTATAACAAAAAAACTGTGAAAGTTAAGGAATTTTAATATTACCTATAACTATATATTTATTACTTCAAATACTTTATACTTTATTACTTCAAATATTATCCTATATTTTGAGACAATACTGTGTTACATTTATGTAGGACGTTACATTCATGTAGCTTCAACATTTCCAAGTCTTACTTTTTCCAGTTTTACAGTTTCCAAGTTTTACTTTTTCTAAATCTATTTCTTAAGAAATGTCTAATTTTTAAAGATTAAAGAAAGTTTGTTAGTACTCTTTTGTTTGTATATATTTTCTATAGTATAGATTTTATATTTATGTTTGTTACAAATTATAGATTTTATAATACATTAATTTTTAATGTTTTGGGAACCTTTGCCTATTTACTTCATTTTTAAAGTACGGAAATAGAAAAACAAATTCTATAGTTGTGTTAAAATAATTTATCGTTTATTAACTTGACCCAATTTTCTTAAATGATAATAAAATTTATAAAAATTCTTCTTTATTGCTTTTACTTTTAGTATATCTGTATTACAAACTTTTCACATTGTTTTTGCGAAACGTAACTCTACAATAGATTCACAACTGTTTTACTTGATTTCATCTTCATAATGAGCTACTATTTGAAACTATTATGCTTTACATGTAATAATATAAATATTATTTGATATTAAAGAAAATAATAATTTAACTGTCATTATAAGTTACAATATTTAGATCTCAGTGGTACAATATATCACATTAAAAATATTGGAAACAACCCCAATACCACAAAAATAATACAATCATAACATATAATACAAGTTACCAGAGATTAAATAAACCATTATGTACATTTCGATGTACATTCATAACAGAGGGTATTATTAGAAAATTACAATTTAGGAAACAGTAAGTAAGAAACTAGATTGACCTTTTTTGAGGCCAATCTAGTTTGTAACTTATTATTTCCTAGATTCTATTTATATAGTCGTTATTAGGTACTACATAAAGTATATACGTAGTTTAATTATTTGTTCCTACGTCATTCTTCAATAACGCAACCGAGGCTATCATCTATTTCAAAACGGGCTGTAATAAATGGCGCCGCCCTCCTGACAGAGCGAAGTGAGACGTTAAAATCGACTCCTAGGTGTGGGCGCTTAGTGTGAAAGAGGAACGTTGTTAATGGTCCAGTGTGACGTCAAACCCTCTTACAGGACGTGACGTAAATTTATGTTCTATTATACGCATTGCGTGTGTATTGTGCTACATATAAATGAAGCTGTTTTTGGTTTTACTTTAATTTATAGAATGAATATAGTCATAATTATTAATACTAGCAGTTATATGATATTTGTATTTTATTTAGTTTTATAAAAATTAAAAAAAGTCATTTGTATTATAATATTTATCCAAAGTTTATTTCATCAGACCTGACCTGACTATAGTATGAATTCCAAAACGATAAAATGCTTATTACTGATTTAACAGGTGAGAATATAATCAAAATATTATATAAAAATAAGTATCTATGAAAACGTTTTTTTCATTATTAAAACGCAAACATAAAAAATTACAGTTGATTCTGTAAGGAATTTATGAATATTAGTTCCAAATAAAATCTAATCTGGATGACGTGTAATTGAGGATTGGATAACACTATAGTATCTAGATGGCTGTGATAAAAGTGGCAATTGCTTAGGCATTATATAAGTAATTTATTTGTGTACTTTATTCAGTTATTTGACCAGAATGTAAGTTCCTGATATAGGTAGCACTATCTATTGGTGGAAAGCTTGTAAAGAATTTCTACAATAAATATAATTTATATATTGGTAAAATGAATTACTAAAAACATTTTACAAACAACACGAAAATTAAAACCTCTCTAAGTAATGTCATCTTAGTCAAGAACATATTTGTATATCGAGTGACAAATCAACTTTGAATTTATTATTGATTTAATGTTGTGTTGTCAATCGATATTCTAACATGTTCTTGATACTGTTGCCATTGATGGTAGATAAAAAAACGTAGCATATTGTTGAAATAATATTGTATTATTGTTTACTAGATACTTATATCACCACTAAATACGATTTGTTGCCATCAAGTAATAAAACTTAGGCAACATAATATATACTATATAAATATTTTGTAAAACAAATAGTTCTTAAATCAAACCACTTAAAGCCTTTCGACACATTTATCTTTACTTGTTAATATTATCAAGAGAATGGGTACCTGTTGAGCTATAAGACATCATTTAAATTAAATAGGTAAAAATTATTACCTTCGAGTTTTATTTTATTACTGAATATAGTAACAGGTTATTCATAACGCTAAACGCGGAAGTTGGTAATAATATTTAACCAAGTTCGATTTAAAAGTATGTTATGAGTTATGTATAGTAAACAGAAAACATTCATAATATATATAAATATATATATATATATATGTGTGTGTGTGTGTGTGTGTGTGTGTGTGTGTGTGTGTGTGTGTGTGTGTGTTAGTGTGTGTATGTGTGTGTGTGTGTGTGTGTATGTGTGTGTGTGTGTGTGTGTGTGTGTGTGTGTGTGTGTGTGTGTGTGTGTGTGTGTGTGTGTGTGTGTGTGTGTGTGTGTGTGTGTGTGTGTGTGTGTGTGTGTGTGTGTGTGTGTGTGTGTGTGTGTGTGTGTGTGTGTGTGTGTGTGTGTGTGTGTATAAGGGAGTTTGTGCAAATTAAATATACTGTGAGGACCATACTTGATTTGAAAGTGAAAGATGTAAATATGTAGTTCGAAATAATTATTTGCAAGAAGCCTTGAAGGTGACGGAAACAAAAGATGCCACGTAACTCTCTGAAGGTTTAATGTTCAGAATAGTTTCAAATGTCTACGCTCAGCCTAACTAAAGTAAGAAAAAGTAAATATAAAGTGTTTTATTACTCTTACAAATAGGTAAACTCGTTTGTATTTAAGTTTAAGAAATAACTATCTGATTTCCAAAATATAAACAGTTATAGACAGTTTGTAAGAATAAAAACCAGAAGGGCATTAGGTATGACATTATCATTTAGACCTAAAATTGAAACTGTTTACCATTAATAATAGAATCACGTTTTTACCAAATTGAAAAGTGTTAGATCAGTAAGAAATGAACAGTATTGCAAAAAAAAATTCAGTCTTAAAAATATTCTAACAAATCTAAATAAAATAAATCAGTATTTTGAGTAGCATAGTTATCTCCCAGTCATAGCGTTGTCACATTAACTTACGTTGGAGCTTCTCTGAGAGCCTCCTTCAAACAGAACCTTTTCTGAGCTTGTTGACAGTTGTGATGAATTAATTTGAGAATGCTAGGAAAGGCAGATAAGTGTGAAACTGAAAGTACAAATTGTGGTATCTGTTGTTATTGTTGTAATATAATATTAACTAGAATGTTATCCTTGAATACATCAGAGACGAGCACCTAAAGGAGGACCTTATGCAAGTAACAAAAAAATCTTAAATTGGGGTATTTATTTAAAAAAATAATTAAACAAAAATACATTTTTTAACATATGTAACGTTTGTTATGTGTTTCGTTCTACGTCACAGGTCAGGCGTAATAATAACTGTCTGTCTGTAACGCTCTTCAAATCTTGAAGGTAGAACTACGTTACTTAAGTGAAATAAGTATTAAATATTTTAAAATACAAAGTTAAACCATTTAAACTAGCAGAGTCTAATTAAATTAATATTTAAAGGCCTATTAAATTGAGATGTATGGGATTTGTGTGCTCGTTAAATAATTACTCTTTTAACTTCAATTAAAGCAAATTACACACATTTTATTTAACCAAAAAAATAATATAAATTACAATCATAATACATACTTCTTAGACCTTGCTTCAGTTACTGATTATTGAACATTTAATATTTGACTTATGAATTTTTACGTATAGCAATCAATCAATGGCTGAAAATGGACCTGTATTCGAGTTTGCTTGCTTGCTATTTTCATAATAAAATCTTACAATTTAAGGTGAAAACAAATGCACCAAATGATGCATAAATTACATTTATATACGTGTTCAAAAGTTTAAAGTTCATTAATTTTGTGTTAAACTGTCTAACATTTTAAATTTTGTAATAGTTCACTAAAATTTGAAATCGTCCACTTAGCTGTTTTAACAAGTTGTAGCCTCGCATCCTTCTAGTGGAAAAATCTTACAAGATCCTTTCAGTAACTTCAGCGTTCCATCTTCGTACTTGGCTACTTACGCTGTCTTCTACATCAAGATTATAACAAATTAATAAAAAATGACTGTTACATTCTAATTCGAAAACTAAACTTTTCCTCGCTCTCGGATACGTCCGCTGTCTTCTACATTTTGGCTAAAAGAGGATTAAATTATCGTTGCAAGCAGGCCTCCTAGCTACCGCGCATCGCATGTGCGCACACATACTTTAATTTACTTGTTTTTAAACTCTTCCTACAGATGTCACTACCAACCAGAGATTTCATTAAAATATTTCTAAAAACTCACAATTTTTTGATATAGTTGCATACTTTTACAATTTTTGAATACATTCTCGTTTGTTTTCTGAAATTTCCATTTTAATATGTAACACCATCTAAAGTGTGTTACACTTAATTTTAAAAATTACAATTTTATTAAAGTACAAGAATATCTTGTTTTTCTAGGGAGGCTGCTTCAGCTTCGTCGTCGCCTTCGCCATGCCCGCTGCTTGCTCCGCCACCGGGCTAGAATAATAAACTAATATTTGCGCCAAATAGGGAAGGGTAGGTGATGTTTAAAACCACACCTCTTCCGTACGCTTGAGAGTGAAGTGACACATTCAAAAGCTAACTTCCTGCATTAAAAACATGCAGGATAATATATGTGTCAGTGTTAACGTTACATATAACTTTTGTTAAAGTTTTAAATGCAATTCTGACCTTTCGATCTGATTAGTTCAGCTGAAAGGCATATTGTACTAACGTGACGTCACACCTGATAAATGGTTCTATATTCAGACACAACAAAACAAGTTAATTAACTTCCCATGTTGCTTTGCTGTCAATCAATCTCCATAACTCCATTTAATTCATGGCTTATCGTTACATTGCGTCATGGGCTAACTTTGGCTATTAAAGCAGGTTTAATGTCCTTCGTAGGCCTTAATGAGTTAACTCTCTGCTTTTGTACAGGACAATTGTTTATCCGTTTACAGACGTTTTACTCATGTCTCACATCGGTGTATAATGCATTTTCGTTTGCCCTTCACATTCTAAAACGGCAACTAAAATACCGTTGTGAAAATGACTAATATATAAATCTGCTATATATATAATTCAGACAACATTTTTTCTTTTTTTTCTGCTTTAACACGTTCTGGTATTTTTAGTGTCCTATTGGAAAAGTTACTTTCTACCTTCAAACTGAGCCCCCGGCTATAAATAAAATTCATTGCCAACTTGAAACCAAGTTTAATTTTTAACTAAAATTCATATCTGGCATACTTTGCTGCTAATCGGAATTCGTTTATAATGTTGCATATATCTGTGTAGTTTGCATAATTATTTGTACAATTAAACATATATAATGTTTTTGCAATATATAATTGCATGATTTTTTCCTAAACATATGTTTCATTAGGTGATGGAATGTATCTTCAACCAAAAAATCATGTTTTCGATAACGGACTTATATTCTAAAGGGTTATGTTAGATATTTATCATATGCTGTTCTGTATTAAAATTGTTGCACTAATTTAGTCACACAACCAATGAATCACTAAATTTACTAATTTTAAGTAAATTATTTAGTATGGAATAGAATTATATTACGTAGGTTTTGCAATATTTGAACCTTGGGCACATATTTGATGTTTAGACGGAAATAAAAACTTGGGAGATATTAACGATTTGGAAGTTAATAATAGTTTTTTTTAATTCAGAGCTTGAAACTTTTAATATTTTTATTGAGTGACATTTTATGGGTTGAAAACATGTATTTTAGGTTTATGAGACACTGTTCTTCTTATGAGCTTAAAATGTTTTCTCAAGTAGTCAGTTTTCCTAGTTATAGGCTATATTTATGGTTTTAGAAACCGTAAAGTTATATATGAAAATTGAGTTTACTATATATATATAACTTATATATATATATATATATATATATATATATATATATATATATATATATCGTTTATGTTTTACTATTTTTTATACATATTTATAAACCAAGTATTTAATTATTTATTTTCAAAGTATATACTACCTACAGCGTCAGCATAAGGAAGGAGAAAATATCTAGGGAATGTCCTACAAAATGTTTTTTTATAAAAGTGAAAACATAAAGTTTTAAGCGCCTTAATGATCAAAATTGATCTGATATAGTAACGAGAACGAGTAAATTGATCTGACATTCCATCGCACGAGAAGAACCCTGGCGCAAGGCAGGTCAATACGATAAGGTTATTCCCAAAAACATTTCTAACAAAATGTCAGGAAACTACATACAGAAACGGGATCATATATAATTTATTTTTTGCACCCTTTCTTAATAAATAAGTACTTTTACCTATCTCTAAATACTTATATTGCTTACTAAAATATAATTACTAAAAAACTGATTAAATCAGAATATATCGACAGCGCATGCGCAGAACTGATAACCGAGCGTGACTCATTTCTACCTGAAATGTGTTCTTTACTCGGTTATTTACATGATTAAACAAACTTTAATTAAAAAATGTATTTCTTTCTAGTTGAAGATGAAATCACCTCATCTGGAAAGTTAAACGTTTTAATGAATATCTTCTTCCACTCGAAATAAAATTAGGTTTTTACGTACTCCATAATTATCGTAGCACTTTAATGTCTACTGCAAAATGGCTGTATTTACTACACGTCCCTAAAGAGATATGCTCATGCAATAAAGGCACGAATGCAGTGTATTTAGGCCTGTTAGTTGGAGCTCCGTAATGCCTTACGTATATAAAGGTCGTTTGCTAGGACGGTTATTTCATCTGCTTTTGTAATGAAAAATAAGTAATTTCTGAAAGTTAAGAGCATACATAAATCCTAGTTTACAGCATTTTTGTATAGTAAAAATGTTTTACCTTCTTCAGAATTAGTATTTTAGCAGACTGACCTCCGTTAACTGGTTTCGGCAATGTTGGTCATCCTCGCCTTCTTCATCTACCACGATTCTAGTCTGCATTGGTACATCTCTCTCAACACTCTACGAATGTAAGAGCTTTGGCTTTCTACTCTACAAATTGAACTCCATTCAAATCCACTCTTGCATTGCATAATCACAATAAACGATTCATTTAAATTTAGTTCGGAAAACTGTCGTCTTTTCGTTTGGTGGTTTTTTTTATATTGTTCCTGCTTGTAATTGCAAATTCTTCTCTTAACCGCATAGTTCCAAGCCATTTTTCTCCATATACAATAAATATTAAATATACCTATTTCCTTGTAACATGTTATAAATTTGTAACAAGTTACATAGGTATTTTATTATATTCAACTACGACACACAAGTAAGAAACAATTTTTGCTTGATTTTGATTTCTTTGAATAATATTTAGATGAAAAACATTGAAATCGTCAAACATTTGAATCATTTAAACTTGTGAGAGGGCAGAGTCTGATGCAATCACAAATGTTGAAACTCGTTGCAAACGGAATGTACAGTGAAATAATTCAAATAGCAAATCATTGCAGAACGCCTACAGATTCCGTTGGAAGCGGCTGGTTAAGTGCGCACCTGCACCAAATAGTGACGTTTTTTGTACAAATCATAATGGTAAACGCAATACTTAGCAAGACTTGTTCCATGGTAAGAGTTGCTTTATTTTCATTCTTTTCAAGGCATCTATAAAGATAGAAACGCCGACAGCATGAATTGGACTTAAATTGATATTTTAAATTAAATTTAAATTTAACACCTTTACTCTAAATTTCACTGCACATTAGTTTATTAAAACAAACACACTAGCTTAATAAACAAACAAACGGACTAGTTTCGACGACGATGTCACCTTCATAAGTTCTGGTGTATTAAATATTATGAATTATAATAAATATTATTAAATATAACAAAATACTATTGGCAAGTAGTTAAACACTGATGAAGGCTACATCGTCGTCGAAACTAGTCAGCCTGTTAAATAAACTACTGTGTTTGTTTTAATAAACTAATAGGTGATGAGATTTAGAGTAAACTGTTTACATTTTTATTGTTTTGAATTGTTCTCACAAGCTAAGCTCTAGCTTTCATTTTTATAATTTAAAAATTTTATCATTTAAAAATTTAGTTTTATAAACAAAATGTAACTTATTATCGTCCAAAGCTTTCTAAGCCTAATGTTTTATAGTGTCCGGCAGTAAAAATGTTATTTTCGGAAACGCTTGGAGAAGATGTCTTTTATTTGTAGTTATATATGTATTTTTTCTGTATAATCGTGGAATATTATTGCAAAGTAATGATGCACTACTTCAGTCGCGTTGTTTGTACCGCTTTAAGGCCTGAGTTTGTCATGTCGATTTACAATTAGGTCTAATAACTTGTTCACCATTTTTGTCGTTTTGAAGCTTGCCCTTTCGTGATTGCTTTTGCTTTCCTGACAATAAAATGTTTTTCTTTTTTAACAATAAATTGATCTCAAACGATGATCAATGTCGAGTTTATTATTTTAGTAATATAAAGCAACTTTTCGATCACATTTTTATTCACAGTGTCTGTATGCTTCATGTTGTGTATTATAGTTGTAGAACTTGCAATTTTATTGTGTATCTAATTTTTAAATTATAACGATTATTGTTTTATGTTTGTAGATCATAAAGCTTGAAAAGGACCACAAAAAATGTGACCGAAACGTCGCTAACAAAATTTTTCTCATCTGTTTTCGTTTGCTTTACACTCATTATATATTTCGTATAATTTAAATTTGTATATGGTTACTATATTAATCTACATTACTAACTACTTTAATAAATTTAATCTGGTTTTAATACATTTTTCCATTTATAGGAAATAGTGATCAAGCATTTAATAAATTTAGGCAAGTTAAATGTTATTCTTTCGAGTAAAAATTTATTTTATATATGTAGAGCAAAATATGTTTCATGAATACCATTTATTTAAATTTAATTATTTATAAATAACTAAAAACTACACAAAGGTAATTTATGATGTTTTAACTGTAAAATTTTATTGTGGGTAAATTGTATTAATATTTCGTATATAAATTATTTTTATTTATGTATATAATTATTTAATGCCGTAAATGTTTGTGAATTTCAAGATATAGCTTAAAATATTTTATTATTATTGCATTCTAAGTGTTTATTCCTGTTTATTGTACCATTTCATTCTCGTTAACTTGCTTTCCATCATCATTTGAAAACGATTATCGATTTACACTCTCGAAACTTTGATGTTGTGGTATTAAAATACGCAATGATAATAGATTTCCAAAAAAATGTAATAACACAATACGTTCGTTTTTATATCCGAATCATTCGAACAGCCTAACGTCTTACTGGCCTATCATCTACACTTATGTTTAATAGCAATAAATAGTTGATATTATCGATTATAAGATTGAACTTTGTATGTGTCTGATAACCAGATAAGATAACCATGAACGCTGAATCAGTGTTTTCAAAATTTTAAACTATACAATAAATTTATTTGTGAAATATGGCGTTAAAAAGAAAAAGAAACCTAAGTAACATTTGGCACCACGTCCGGTTTATCCCGTTTTGTTTGTGTATTTATATCCTATCAACAAATGCATATCCAGGTAAAATAATTTAGTGTTAAAAAACCATATTCAACTTTTCGTATTCTGTTGCAAATAACTTCAATTAAGTTACGTATATAAATTCTTGAGATAAATTATACTTTGCTAAAATTCAAATTTAATACTTTTAGTTTTTTTTTGGAGTCACTTAGATTATTTGTATTTCTTTTTACTCTCATTACTTTATATTCCTTTTCTAAAACTAAAACCAGACAACTGATTGGAATATTTACTTCAAAATTCGAATTAAAACACTTTAAGAAATAAGGATTTTCACGGTATGACCACGTGCTTGTAGTAACTCCATGATTACGTAGGTCTTTAAACATTTTTATTTCAATTTACAATTTTGATTCAGATTTACCCTCGTATTATATTCAATTTAAGTGATTAATCTAGTTAATAATTAACTATTGATAATATTTAGCATATTAAGGTTGCTCGATGTAATCATCTTGAATTCACTGATTAAACAATAATTAAAAAGTTCTTAACTAAATGAATACGTAATGTCTTACTTGATGACGCGTTTCAAAACATTTGTTCCTTTTAAGAAGCTAACCCTTTACTGGCGGCTTCTTGTTAATTACAAAAGCTGTAACGGGATGGATTTATGACTGTGGGATGGGGGTGGGTTACTTTGGTTGTGTGTCTTGTAATGGAAAAGACTTCAAAATATGTGTGTTCATTTTAATACGAGATATACAAACACTACGCAACAGATAAAGATAACATAATAAATGATCACACACACTTTGAAGCCAACATACTTTTCCATTACATGACACAAACAAAATAACCCACTCTATCCCAGTCATAAATCCATCCCGTTACAACCTTTTTACCTAACACGAAACCGCCAGGAAAGGGTTAGCTTCGTAAAAGGAATGAATGTTTTGAAACGCGTCAGCAAGTAAGTCATTACGTATTCACTTAGTTAAGTACTTTTAATTATAATTTAGAATATTATTTAATTCTATTAAATAATAAAGTCCACTGGCTTTACTTTTAGTAAAGTGCTTGTTATTCGATTTCAACACATTGTCTATTTTAGAAACAGAATAAATATAATAGAGTTAACAGCAATTTTATATTATACCTTCTAGGGAATAAAGAATTAAAGTGCACACGAATTTTTATTGTGAAAATAGGTTCATATAGTTATTTAAAATAAAGTGAGAAACCAAAGAAGCGGGAAAAATTGATACATCCCGAAAACAAATTAACTAAATCTGGCACCATAATAAGGAAAACAAAGGAAACACCTGTTTGTGCTATGCGGAGCAAAAGGTTATACGGCAAGATTATACACAAGAGAGAGAGAGAGAGAGAGGGAGAAGATTATACACAATAGGGTTTCAGAACTTTACACGTGAAGTAACTGAAGCGGACTAAACTTGTAGCATAGCGTAGAGCTTAAACTCATGAACTGATATTTTGTCCCAAATAATCTTTTAGTGTAAAACTATTAGAAGTTTCAAGACGTTACATAATTTCGCTTCTTAGCTCATTGAGAAATTTACAAAAACCCTGCCAATTTTCTTCGCCAATTAAACTATCCGCCATCCGACAATTTTTTTCAACAGAAGTCACAAGTTTCGTCACCAGTCACACTTCTCATTACCTGTTACACTTTACGACACCAGCCACACTTTCATCTTCAGTTACACTTAATGTCACCGGTTACACTTTTGGTAACGAGTCATACTTTTCGTCATCAGTCACACTTCACATCAACTGTTACACTTCTCATCATTTGCCACACTTTCGTCACCAGTCCCACCTTTCGTACCAGTTATACTTTACGTCACCGGTCACACGTTTCATCATACGTCCCAATTTTTGTCACCAGTCTTACGTTCCATAACAGTCACATGTTTCATCACCAGTCAATCTTCTCATCACCTGTTACACTTCTCGTCACTAGTCACACTTTCTTCACCAGTGCAACCTTTTGTACCAGTTATACTTTACGTCACCAGTCGCACTTTCCATCACCGGTTACACTTATCGCCACCAGTCACACTTTCGTCACCAGTCAAACATTTCGTACCAGTTATACTTTACGTCACCGGTCACACGTTTCATCACACGTCACAATTTTCGTCATTAGTCATACGTTCCACACCAGTCACACGTATCGTAACCAGTCAAACTTCTCATCACTTGTTACACTTCTCGCCACCAGTCATACTTTCGTCACCAGTCAAACTTCTCATCACCTGTTACACATCTCGCCACCAGTCACACTTTCGTCACCAGTCAAACCTTTCGTACCAGTTATACTGTACGTCACCAGTCGCACTTTTCATAACACGTCACAATTTTCGTCACCAGTCATACGTTCCACAACAGTCACACGTTACGTCACCAGTCATACTTTTCATCGCCTGTTAAACGTCTCTCCACCAGTCACACTTTCGTCACCAGTCAAACATTTCGTACCAGTTATACTTTACGTTACCAGTCACAATTTTCATCACACGTCAAAATTTTTGTCACCAGTCATACGTTCCACACCAGTCACACATTTCGTCAACAGTCAAACTTCTCATCACCTGTTACATTTCTCGCCACCAGTCTCACTTTCGTCACCAGTCAAACCTTTCGTACCAGTTATACTGTATGACACCAGTCGCACTTTTCATAGCACGTCACAATTTTTGTCACCAGTCATACGTTCCACACCAGTCACACATTTCGTCAACAGTCAAACTTCTCATCACCTGTTACATTTCTCGCCACCAGTCTCACTTTCGTCACCAGTCAAACCTTTCGTACCAGTTATACTGTATGACACCAGTCGCACTTTTCATAGCACGTCACAATTTTCGTCACCAGTATACGTTCCATACCAGTCACACGTTACGTCAGCAGTCATACTTTTCCTCACTCTCTACACTTTTGGTAACTAGTAACACTTATAAAAATGCGTTTTGGGGTTATACTAAATAACTTTGAAAATACACATTGCATTATTGCAATTTATTTATTACTCAGACAGATAAAATTACATTGATACTAATACGGAGAGTACATATGGATGAAAATCGACATAAATAAACCTAAGTAGTCATGCCTTATTAGTCTTACAGGCTAATCTACTTTATAATATCTAAATGTAATTTCCTCGATTAAACATCCAAAGAAAAAAGGCTACTTCTTATAAGCATTGATATACTTATTTTAAGGGGGGAAATGAAATAGGATCATATTAGTTCCAAAAGTCTAAAGATTAGAAACAACACTAACCCGTATCTTTATTAAGGCAAGGTGAACTATATTATCAACAGTTGTTTATATTAAAACTACATTACTGATCTTGTGAACAAATTTTCTATTGTTCGTTGTAATTTATTTAGGGTTGGCTTTTACCCTTCTTAGAATTAACATGTCCCTGGAACAGAAAAGTTAACTGTCAATATCCTGTTTGCAGGAGGATACAGGCCGGACCTACACCACAAGTTTCCCATCTTCTACAGTCTAGACTCAGTTCTCAATCTATTTGAAAGTGAAAAGGTGAGTTAAACAAAAAAATATAGTTGTGTAGAAATGTGGATTTAATTTATTATTTCATTACCAAACAGATTTGAATAGACGTAATATTGCAAACCTTTTAACATCTGATGCAATAGGGAAAGAGATAGCCAACAGTAATTTATTATTTATTTTAACTTTATACAGACCTTTAAAGATTTTTTTGTAATTTAAATAGTCTGCAGCGAAGACATTTATATTATATCCTAAAACGGTAAACCTTTCGAAATTTTTTGCACTTTGTTTAAAAGTTGTTATTTCTTCTAGCCACAAAGATCGAATGAGAAACCAGGTACAATTACATTTTTTATCTGTAAAACATAATAACTCGATTCTATGCTAAACACAGCTAGTCATTTTTCTTTTGCACTAAATTAAAAGACATATCAAAAAATTTCAGTATTATATAAATTTTGATAATTGGCCAACTTAAAATATAGTTTTAATTAGTTGAGAATGAGTATATTTTTCATAAAACAAAACTATTTTGTATATTACCGAGGACCCCTTCTTTAACTCTAAAACGATTGAGGGGAATCTGATTTGGGTTTTTTGTTATTATGGGGAGGGATACCAAATAATTTGGAAAGGTATTGTGATGAACACTAAAATTTACTTACATATAATTATACCAAGGTACTTATTTTCTCAGGCTACTGTGTACCTTGAGGCTAAATAACAAGTAATGATCCCTTGGAGGTGTCACGAGCTCTTAACATTATAGTTATAACGGTAAATGAGAATAATATAATATACTGACATTTAAATAATGCTTATAATAATTTGTCTACTCTAATAAAAGAACATAAAGGGTTTAGAAACAAAGAAAGAAAAAAATACACATATTTGGCAGAAAATCGGTTTAATCAATACCTTACCCAGGTGGTTGTTACTCTCAAAGTGGAGTGGAAACTACTTTATGCCCCACACTGAATAGGATCACTAAAAATAACCTTGTCCATTGGATTATGATTATCTTCTTTCTCTTGCCGTATAGTTAAATTACAGCGGAAAAGACAAATCCGAGATTGAAGACCCTTCTATTATAATTTAACATCTTTACACAGAGAATACAATATACACACCATTATTGCTCAAATAGAGAACAGATCTATTGATCACAGTTATTACAACACAAATATTTATAATAATAACTATTTTAAGTGCTTGCCTAATACCAAGATTAAACTTTTATGTGAAA
>JBAIZL010000001.1:201586840-201609340 GCA_036971475.1 Prosapia bicincta | reverse complement strand
TAATTAAAATTTATCGTTATGTAAAGAGTAATTCGAAGCTTTCAAGCATCTATGTAGAAATATCTGAATACATTTTTAATAAAATTTCACATGATAGCTCAAAAATATGTGTGGAACCTATTGCTCAAAAATATTTGGGCAACCTGGATGTTATCGCTTTTAAAATAGTTACTTGAAAATTATTTCCAAACAAAAAGAAAGTATTTTAGTCTACCAATAACTGTGGATTTAGGATACGATTGTTACACAAACAATGATAAGCTACGTCTAAATGACTCTATCGTTATCGCAACCGGTTAGCGTGCATTATGACAATAGTTTTTTTTTTGTAACCAAAACTGTGTTGACAGGATATATTGTAGTTATTTACAATACAGTTAGATTAAAAAAAAAAATTACGATAAATAATAGACACACATTAAAAAAAAATTAAAATTTTCATAACATACTTCATCGTAACTCAAATTGTGTTGACGTCCAAAGGGAAGCCAAATCTTTTACTTCAGAAAACGTTTACATTATAAACTTAATTATTTGCTTGTTTTTGTATCCAAATTCATCAGGATTGAATTTTCGCAGCTAAAATTTAATATATTTGTAAAGTAGTATAATGTAATAAAGTGGCGCGGTTACAGAATAATTACTTTATAAAGTTGTGACTATTTAAAATAAAAACCTCTTTGGTAACAATTAGCGCAATCATTTAGAATAAACTGTAGTTAAATAATAATAAATATTTCTAAAAAAACCTCTAACCACAAATATTGTTATTATTATTTATTTTTTAACCTTTTATATATATATATATATATATATATATATATATATATATATATATATATATATATATATATATATATATATACTTGTATATACATATTACGCAACAATGAAAATTAAAACATAGTTAAATGTTTTTGTATCATGTAGTATTATTATAAAACAAGATTTAACCACTATTTAAGAGTTGCGCCACCGAAAATAATTTAACTGGCTATTTTTAGATACTGGACGGACCAAGCGTCGTTCGTCATCAGCAAGAGGTTCGTACGTCACACGGATCTGCCCCCAAGAGGGGATCCTATTTACAGGTGGCCTCCAGATCTCCTGGTGCCTGATCTGATTTTCTACGTAAACTATCCATTCGACAGAGAAAACATGCCGTACACTACACCCACCTCTTATTACAAACCAAAGTAAGGAGTAAAATACATTGAAAACGAACTATACAGCAACCTTAAAAATCAATAACTTAGTTTTCTAAGATTACATTTTTGACAGTTGAAGAGTTTATTTGTTACAAATATTATTTAATTAATAGTTTTAATAACGATATATTTTTTATCGACCTAATATTATTAATATTGTTAAAGGTTTATAGTTGCTTAACAAAGAAAAAATTTTATAACGTGAATAATTTTTCTAGGAGAATATTAATCTACCAACGTTTTGAGTTTCCTCCGGTAATCGAGATCGACGTTCGCCAAGGATTCCACAACGCCGTCGACCAGATCCAGGAACAGATCGTCCTTCACCTGGGAGACAAGCTTGACACCACCTTTGCTGGCTACGTTTACACCCCTAACATTAGTTAAACATTAACAAACACCATGAGTATTAGTGGGAGGAAACTTCAAGATTCGAATACATCCCCCTCTTCATACATCTTACGCAAATTTTATAATTTATATAGATAAACGTTTTGTAGGAATCTAATTTAATTTTTTAACATTGCCAATTTTTTAAAAATTATTTTTTCACAGGTGATTTCAGTCATATTGCATATGGTAAATATAGAAAATCTTTTATTTTGGTTTTGTAACTTCTGAATTCCCCTAAAATTGGGATTGATTAAACGGACGTTTTATGTAAATTTTACGTTTAAAAATGTTGTTTTTAAATTATCATTTATTTTTTTTTGTGATAAATTTACAGATCACATTTCAAAAGACATAACAAAACGGTCATTGTTTTAAGGTTAAAAAATTTACAGTGTAATAAACGTATAATAACGAATTTGTTTCAAAACAGAACCATAACACTCCAGGTGAAAGTGCTCTATTGTGTTGAAAATTATTTAATATCAATAACTCTATCCAAACAATTTTGTATTTTAATTCAACATTTTATGGTTGATCATATTCAATCCCACGAAGAAGACAAAAACCGCTTACAACAAACCTACCATTTAAGATACTACATTTGTTAGAAAAAAATTCATTTCATTCTAACGAACATGTATGCTGTATATTATGTTACAAATTGTTTCTAATTTTCCTACAAGGAAAAGCAAATTTATAAGAATTTGTTTACACGTCAACTCATTCCTTTTCCAGTTCACTTGTCATGAAGTACGTATTTCTTGTTCCTACTTTTATATTCAGTTTACATTCACTTCAGTGTGATATTAATATATAATTCAGATATTTGAAACAGGTATTTTCGTATTGGGTGTTGTGGGTTTACGTGTTGAATGTTTAATTTTGGGGTCTGTCCTCTTTTTTTACTTTAAATTTGTTAAACTCTTGACTAATTGTTGACACCAGTATATATTTTATAGTAATAGTAAAAAAATCATCTACTTCCCTTTCATATTTTTTTACTTTAAGCGTTCTGCATTATTGTATTTAAGGCAAAAAATAATTTACCTTTCTTCTGTTTTGCCTGTGAAACATATTGAGAATAACTGGTAGGGTAAAGGAACGGTCATAAAACTTCTAGATATCGGTAGGGGAGAATTATGGCTAATGTGTGTATCATAATACCACAGTTTCAAAAAACACATTTTCTTTTTGAATCACAGAAACGTTTCTGCTGGCTTAAACTTAAGTGAAAAACTAACGGTTCTCTTGTTAGAAGAGCGAATCTTTTTTTTTGTACCTATTACTCGCATGCCAGGAACATTCCTAAAGTAGGCTCACTTAGTACGATCCTTAGGGAGACAAAGGTATAAGTTTCATGCAATTTTTATCTATATTTATACTTTGGGCAATCACTTTCGGTTACAATCCGCAACACATAATTTTTAACCAATCAAACCTGTGTTATTGTAAGATAAAGAAAACTGTGAGACACATTTATTGCAATAGGATTTATTATTGCGGGTCATGAGATAAATGAAGAAACTTCAACGCGCTAAAGGCAGATCGTTAGGTCTTGTGTGGTGGAGAGGTTATTGTTGCTGTGCAAAAGCGACTTGGAGGCTGGATATGCACACTAGTTATCTGAGGGTACGTATAATTTAATCGCTTTGTATATGAACTGCCTGTACACAGAAAGTTCTCGCTAACCTTAGTTGTCATTCCGCAGCTAATTCTGACATCCAAACTTGCTCTCATAAACCAAACTAACACAAATCTCTGATACTTATTTCTTAAACTTTGACTGTCTTACATTTGTACGTACTTTAGAGGCCTACACAAAAAAAAGAAGCAACTGCGACGTAGCTTTTTTTAATTTTGAATAAATAAAACCTCTTAACCACAAATAAATCTTTTTGTTTAATTCCTTAAGTACAATTCGATTCACGATAAGATTAGAGCAATCATCTTCACTATAAACTATTACAAAAATCTTAGATTTAGTAATAAACTCATCTGAAAATGATTGCCTTGCATTTAAAATATAGTATACATAAAAAGTTTGGTGGTTAAGAAGTTTTATTTATTTAAAATAACAAAAGAATAAGTTAAACCTAAAACCGAATAATATATCAACAAATTTGAAAACACCCCAGGAAGTAAAAAGAGGATATTTAACCACAAGTAAGTATATCTATAATAACTAAGAAACCAGAAGTAAAATTGAAATACAATTCCGAAACACTGACTGTCATAAAATAAGTGAACGCTCATGAATCAATTTTTTTTTTCTAAGTAACACTCCTATTTTTTGCTTCGTTTGGTAGTTTTGAATGCCTTAAAATAGATTTCCAGTTGCAGTTCCAATTTTAATATAGTTTATTACTCTTTTGCTATTACTTACGACCAGACCATTTGTTAACTAAAAGTTAACGTATATGTATATGAGGCTGAAG
Organism: Prosapia bicincta; assembly: GCA_036971475.1. Classification (NCBI taxonomy): domain Eukaryota; kingdom Metazoa; phylum Arthropoda; class Insecta; order Hemiptera; family Cercopidae; genus Prosapia; species Prosapia bicincta. The sequence goes on along the minus strand of JBAIZL010000001.1, from coordinate 201,605,304 downwards.
AAATCGTAAGACAAAAACGTTTCCTCCAAGTGTAAGTTAACAACCTTTAGTTAACAAAAAGTCTGGTCGCAAGTAATAGCAAAAGTGTAATAAGTTATTAACAATCAGCTCGTCATAAACAGCAACACGATTTCGATATTTAATATAGTATTGACATCTTTCGTCATATTATCTTTCACAATGATTGCTTCGGGTGGAGGTTTGTTTTGTTAAAAAATTTCTTAAAATTGTAAAAACTTCACACAAGCGTTCATTACGTTAGACTTTTGGATAGGTAGCATAGATAAGTAACAGGCAACGCTAGCTAGACCCATCGAAGAAACAGGCTAACTAAGGTCTAACTTCTTACTGTACTAGTGATCAATTGTAATTTCTATAAATGTTCACTGTCTACAGTATCGGAGGACCTTTATGGCCTCTTTAGCTGTCTCTATTTTTCTCGTTGGAACATAATACTTTATCGAGCATGCTTAGGGCCTGGAATAGCTCAAACTCCTTGTAATGACACTTCGTTATTTATCCAATCATGGGGTCTCATAAAGACTACCCTATGGCCGAATAATATTTATCGGTCAGCATAAAACAGAAAAGAAAATGACCTAAAATAAAATTATAGTTAAAAATGAGTGTGAATAAATCAATATATAAATTAAATTTCCAGTCAAATAAAGAAAAACAATCTGAGTAGAACAAAATAAAATACTATAAATATTACACAACAAATAATAAAACTGTAAGGATAAAACAAAATAGAAATATTTATTTACAAAATTTATATATTTATTTTTAGCAGGGATTTATATCACAAATGCAACAAAAATCTGTTTATAAAATTATGAAAAGGAATTTAATTAGAAAATAAACAATAAAGTCTTGCGTTTAATGACATAAGTAACTTGGAAATGCGCAGTAACACTTGAGCGTCTGTGGGAGAGTGATCCGATGAGACAGTCTCTTCCTACTAATACAATGTAGTAGGTAGCTTGTGAGGCGAGTTTTGGAGTTCTCTTGATAACGTCAGTGGCAAAAGAGAAAGTTAGCGCATGCGCGGAACAACTGTTCAGGCCAACACATTTCTTAGTTTTATATCAAAGTACGTTACTTTTGCGTTGTGGCCTTTCCAAAAACATGTCAGTGTTATACGCTTGTTGCCTTTAGAATGTCTGAGCCATCATAATCACATAACACGTAACTAAGTAAGTCTGTTGCTAAAAAGAGTAATCCAGAGCTACAGGAGGAAATTAATAGACTCTAGAGTAGGTAACGAATTTTCGGCTGATGAGTGGTACAACAGTAGCAAACAAACTTAGGCTAATTAAGCTTTCACTCAAACTGCTCAGAGAGTTCATCACTCGCACCTACATGAAGTTTCGTCTCTACCCCTCCCACGGCTATAGTTTCTACTAACTTTTTTCTTCTGCGCATTCCTTCGGTCACACCGTACTTGATGATTTATTTTTCATGAAAAACAAAACAAATACACTTACCATTATTTTCACCTTAAGATAGGCACAATAGTGACTAATACCAACTCATTACGCAAAATAAAGATTTTTGTCATCACCTTTTACTAAGAATCATTCAGCTATTAAGCTCGTGATCGAAACGTTCCCAGGATTTTACAGATAATAAGAAATGAATTCGTCTCACTTTACGATAGCAGCATGTTAGTTGTATCTGTTAATGTCCACTTCTTCAACTGTCATTTCATTAAACTGAATAATATGCTTGAACTATTCAAGTTATTCTTACATAATTAGCTTTTAGACCTATATTATTACTGACGTTTACCCTTACTCTCGAAAACTGAAGTAGTCGAATTGTATAATCCAAAGGTTTTTATGATCCTTCATATTTAAAATTGAAATAGGAAATATTTTGAAAACATTTGGATTTTCTGTAAGTACAGTAATTGAACATAGTTCTGGATTTGAACAGAAGATTTGCTGAAAGGTGTTAACAATAAGAAAACCAGAAAAAGACAAACAGACAAGAATCATACCTCAAGATTATTCATTTATGATGTAACAGGGTATTGTCGTCTTCTATAGCAGTATAATGTGGAATACAGACCATGTGTAAAATGAAGTAAACAGAGCAACACAGGACCACTAGAATAGAAAACAATATGGAATCACATATATAATAAGAGATTTTCTTCTGTTTACCAGATGATCAAAACATCCTTTCTGTAGTTTTACCTAACTCCATATGTCATAATTTACTCTTTTTGTTACAAGAGCTGTACTTAGTAGTTTCTATATATTACCCTGACAGAGATTAGTTATACTTCGGAAACGCGACTCTACCCACATGATCTCATAATGTGAAATATCTCTGAATCTTAGAACTAATGTCCCTACCTTAAATCTAGCTATATGTAGAGTTCTTTCCCGCCCTTCTTATCAATCACCAATTGATAAGACTGCAAATAATAATATAACTATCATAAATTAAATGATGCAGTAAAGTTTGGAATGAAAATGTGGGTGTTCGTGTTAATTAAATTAAATAATAAGGAAAATTGTAATAACAGAAGTAATATTTGTGAAAACTACGTCGTACATATTTAGTAATATTCTTTTTCTTGTATATTATGTTTATATTTTTACATAGAAATTATCGTTAACATAGAGATGTATGAAATATCCAAAATATTTCACATAAATATCTTGGAATGAGAAATATCTTCAAATGTTCAATCATTAAATAGACATTAAACATTCTTGCCAGTAATTGGCTTTTGCATTGTCTCTGTTTGGTTTGGGTTCTCAGCCAACTCTGCTGGTCATTTAGCTCTACCCAGGGGACACGTACAGCTTAAAGTATGATGTGGACGCGACCAACTTTGTCCCTCTAAAGCTGCAATGACTCCCTAGCCATGTCGGTATTGAAGGAAATGAACGCGCAGACCAGCTAGCGAAGAAAGCTGACACCTTGCCCCAGCTTGACAATCTTATATCTCTATTGACAGCAAGAAGCCTGATTGAATCTACAATCAATGAAAAAACAAAGGAAACCCAAAATGAAATGAGCGCTGGAAAGATATGGAGGGGCTTGGCGCACTCGGTGCTAATACCACATAGCCTACCTAGAGTGGAAGCTGTTGCCAGATTCAGAAGGCTTACGGGCCACGACTATCTGCAAGCCCACCTATATAAAATAGGATTAGCAGCCTCAGATATTTGCCATCTGTGCACCTGCCAAAATATGGATGCCCCACATCTTCAGAATTGCGCAGCGTTGCAAGATGTGGAAGACCGAAGCCAGCATTGTACTGGGAGGCTAGGAGGAGAATGGCAGAAATGCCAAGATCTGGCATTGGCTAAAGTATGTAAGTAAGTTCTTTCCAGTAAGTTTAAAATTAATCCAAAATACTGAAATAATCTCACTCAAAACCTTCAAAATTAAAAAGTATTTTAAAGTAACTAATTAAACATGTCGTTTATAACAGATTAGCGCAAAATTGCTAATTACTTTTATTTGTTTCTAGGTAAAGTTTGCATTTCTACAAACTGTACTTGGCAAGTGTTTTCTGTAATTAGACAAGGGGATTAGGATATCCAATACTGTCGCTTTGTGTGGGTGACATGTACATTATCGCTCAAATTTAGTCAAATAAGATGTTTAGCGCTTTGTATGACGATCTACACTGCGAATGACGTCATATTCTGCCAGAATTCACTTGCAGTGTTGGGCAAGAAATTAGAAAAAAATTGATTTTAAAGCACTGTTTACAAAATTATTAAAGCATCAAAAGCACATTGCCCACCTATTGACCCGTGTTAAAGTAGCAATATGAAATATAATTTCAGTTGTTCTTTGAACGTTATAAATAATTAAAATATTTAACAATTAAAACATGCCACTGAAGCGAAATCGACAACCATGCATGGTTATTTATCTAACATGAGTTAGATTTTTTATTTATTTTAATACCATGTATGGCAAAAAAGACTTTAGAACTTTTCCTGTAGACGTATATGTAACAATAACTTTCACCCTTAACCACAAACGTGAGTTCCCCTGGTATGTACAGTTTCCTATAAGTATCACTTACTTTAAAGAATGAAGATCGATACAGGAGATGTGTGTCTTGATCACCTTTGACTTTACCACAGTGCCTGAGATGTGTGTGTGTGTGTGTGTGTGTGTTTGAGTGTGTGTGTGTTTGTGTGTGTGCGTGTGTGTGTGTGTGTGTGTATGTGTGTGAGTATGTGTGAGTGTGTGTGTGTGTGTGTGTGTGTGTGTGTGTGTGTGTGTGTTTGTGTGTGTGTGTGTGTGTGTGTATGTGTGTGTGTGAGAGAGTGTGTGTGTGTGTGTGTGTTTGTGTGTGTGTGTGTGTGTGTGTGTATGTATGTGTGTGTGTGTGTGTGTGTGTGTGTGTGTGTGTGTGTGTGTGTGTGTGTGTGTGTGTGTGTGTGTGTGTGTGTGTGTGTGTGTGTGTGTGTGTGTGTGTGTGTGTGTGTGTGTGTGTGATAATCATGAATAGTTAACAATCGGAGTGCATCTGACCATTTTGCAGCTCATAAGAAAGCAGTTCAAACGTTACGCTAGAATCTCACATATTACTGGCGCAATAAAAGTACCGCTTTGGTTCGGCCGCTACTAACCTATCTGCGTACTATGACTCTCGCAATCTCCCCACGGCGTCTTCAGACCTTACACCCAACGTTATCAAACGTGTACAGCTGTGCGTTTTGAAATTCCGCTTCTTGAGCTTATCAGATTCGTCCAATGCTGTCACTGATTTTGCTTTCACACGTGTTTTGCCTGGAATTCTAAACACTTAGCCATCCGACTTTCGTTCCCACCTTTTAGACAGTGATCAGTGACACTCCAGTCACCCGACTTCACCGCTTCTGACTAGAATATAGATATTTACATCATCACACATTCGACCTTCTTTACAATACTGTAATACACGAAAACCTATCTCACTAAAGGAGGCATGATACAGGCATACTAATAGTTACACTTATATACATATATACTTAGCAAGAGTAGCTACACAATTAACTTGATAATTAGCGGTGAGAGACTGACTAGAATAGGCTGGCCATAGGACAAGGAAACAATTAAAACGGTTGGAATTACAAGAAATACGTTGATTCTTCCCTCCTAACTCCGAGCACATTTACTCACTGTTCGAACGTAAGAGTAGATATTATAGTGCACCAGTTATACCACTGAACAGATGAACCCAACAAGAGTTTCACGTTTTCTCACCTGTGGGTTCATCTCGACAATGCTTTAAGATTCTGCTGAAATATCAGATCTGGTTTTTTATTCATCATATGTTTTTATCCGTAAAACATTGCGTATTATTGTATATATATATATATATATATATATATATATATACATATATATATATATCACTTTCACTATATGTACTTAAAAAAGAATCTTACTTGTTACTTATGCGAGTTAACTTTCAAAGATTTGTAATATCTCCATCATCGGGCATCACTGGCCGGGGGTTGTAGTAGACTGATATATATATATATATATACAATTTATTTTGAGAGAGAAAGAGAGAGAAGGAAACATAGATAAATCTTTCGACTATTTGTTGAAGTTGAATTTTTTTAATGGCTTACTACTACTATTCTTAATGGCTTTTTATTAGCCACTATGTCATAAGAATATTACTTTTTTCGTTTTAGACAATCAGCTGCCTTTTAAAGAAGATTATTCTCTCTCTCTTTCTACTTTTAATAAGTACATTTTTCAAAATAATAAATTTATCCCATACTAATGTTTAACGTTACAACATTGCTTTACAAATAGCATAAAACTTAATGTTGTAGAGGTTCATAAAGGTGATTTAATATATGTATTAGCTCACTTGTTGTCGTGTATGGAAACATTTGTTTTGTGTTTACAGAATAGATTATAAACCTCCCCTTATATTACACTATCCTCCTTTTTTCTACTTTTAATAAATACACTTTACAAAACAACTTTTTTAGTTCTTTCTAATATTGAACAACCCATAATATTGTCTTTATAAATGACAATCTAATGTTCAACAGAAAGCCAGAGACTTTTAAAAATATGTTGAAAACAGGTTTCGTAGCTCAGTTGCGGTCATGTGGGCGTTTTGGAACTTCTATTCTGGTCAGAGATCGGGTACTAAACCCTCCTCGCAAAATGTATCAATTTTAATGATTGGAGACAATTGTCTCTATTTCGATAAAACTCATTTATATTTACACACATCTTCTATATAAACTTCTAAAATCCTTATATAAATTTTATACTTTTTTTCAACACCATTTTATTCTATTTTATTAGTAGTTCTATAATTTTGCTACGTCGGGTCTTTACAAATTACGTCTTTGACCCTCTTAGTTTATAATTTATGAAAATAGAATAATTATTACAAATCATACTCTTATACCCGACGGATTTAGATAAGCAATAGAAAACATTTTTTATAGATGGTAATGATAATGATAAAAAACAGTAATTATATATTCTGAAAAAAAAACAGCTGAATGTCAACAGGTATGTATGACTCTGTGATTTATCTTTTCTTAATTAATTTAACTTCAAGTTAACAGCGAAAATGTATACTTTACCTCTCCTTTAAGCTTAGTGAACATTAAGTGTCCATTTTAATTTAGTTTTACTACATATTGTGAAGACATTAATGCGCGACACTGATTCCAGAATCGCGCAAAACGTCTAAAAGCGATTAAAGTAAACGATTACGTTAGAATGAAAAAATATTCAAAGCATACGACATCAAAAGAAACGGTAACATTTATTAGCTTGTAAACCCTCTATTTAGGTCAAATATTTGATTCTAACGTGATCTAACATCCAGTTTAAAACGGCTACATCTGATAAGATATGAAGAGCAGATATTGGAGTCGACGAGTTTAAACAAACAGAATAATGTGATGTTCACGCGTGTTCCATAAGAAAATCATCTTTAAAATGAAAGTGATAGTTTTTTATTTAAATTTTAACACTAATGTGTTTTTAAGGACTACACTTTTAATCCTTAGTGTATTGTGTTTGACATCATATTGTTATTATGACCAGAGTGAAGGTTCAGGTAACATATCTGTCTTATTGAAATGTAATTAATGAAAAACCATAAGTGTACTGCGTATAGGTAGTGAGGCGAGTGATGAAACCCTCTACGCGTAGGAGGGGAGCTAGCGGTTTGAAAAGCTTTGTACTAAACCCGGAGATCAGTCCTTTGCTAAAGAGTCTAATACCTTTCATGCTCTGGTTGTGGATCACGTTTCTATCAACACATTTACTTAGTGACGTTTTATGAGACAACAATTGCTCACACATCCTGAAGACAATCATGAAATGGTTTTGGAAAGACCGCATTACAAACGACACGCACCGAGACATAAAACTGAGAGTTACGTTAGCCCGAGCAGTTGTTCCGCGCATGCGCCTACATTCTCTTTGCCCCTGTTGTTTAAAAGAAAGATTCATCACAAGCTATAATCATATTTCTGAAAGCATTGTTTCGTTATATGTTTTATATATTTTAATTCAGCGTCATTTTTTTTTTTTTTAATTTGGACTTGTTTAAAGCTTTATAGATGTGTTCACTCAATGTTTAATATTGTTTAACCCATCTCGTTTCCTTTAACCATTTTTCCAGTTTCGAATACCCTGCATCACTGCTGAAATTAAAAGCAGTAAGAAAAGTTTGCATGGTCAGCGAAGTGTATGTAAGCAAAATTTCATTAAATTGAAATACATTTTTGTATACTGTTGATGATTTCTTTTTATACATACGACATGGTGCACGAGAGGCAGGAAGGAGCTGCCTTTATTGAGCCAGATGGTGCTGAAAGAAGGTAATGTGGCCAGAAATACGCTTCGACCCCCCATTTTACTCTAGCTTTGACCCAAAGTACTAATTTACTGCTGATTCCTTAAACGCCAATTTATATGGAAATAAAATGAATGATTTGTAAAATCTAACAGTGTCCTACAACATAAATGTTTAAAATCTTTGACTGCTCTAGACAGTCCATCTCAAAGTTAGGATGAAAATCACTTCGGATGATCATGTAATATTGTTTAGGTAATTTATCAGAATTTCAGACTTGAGTTATATTTCACACTTGAATTGTCATTTCAGCTATATGTGGGAACGCTATTCCGAAAACGTTCAGATTTTCTCAATAAATAACCCTAGCTTACTGGTAAAAATGTGAGAGTTTGTTCTCATAAATCCGGCGCAGAATCTTAAAACGGTGACGTTTTTACAACTCGTACCTGTCATCGCTCCAGACGCTTAACATGGTCAGATTTATTGGTGCCCTTTGTTTAGGCCAATAAGAACTTCAAATACTCAAACTGAACAAGTAAAGGAGTAAATTTCGATATTGGTTGAAAAGATCTTGAGCTCTTGGAGGTCAAGCTAATCAATTCTATCACAGGCCAGTCACATTCTTCATGTTTCACAGACATTATACTGCAAAATATAAGAAGCAAGGAAGCAGATTTATAGATTTTATTTTAATGAATATTTAAGTTTAAATACCTCCTTATTTTATATATAAAGAATATTTAGTACATATTTTGTTTTAAAAGTGCTCCTGGTGTTTGGATCTGTATGATTCTGATAATTTTATTAAGTATTATGGGAACCGTGGAAGAAATAAGTAGGCCTATTATAAATGTTTAGACAAACTAGTTAAAGAATGATCTGTGACAATAAGGCTAACAGTATTGTCCAGGTATAAGTTCCTATACTAATATGACGCTTGTTTTCTTTTTAAATTCGTCTACGGATTGAATATATCTTTCACGGCATGTTGCTTTCAACCACTTAAAAATGTAATACTGTCACGGTAAAATAAATCAATTAATAAATTATAGATTGGTAATGTAAACAAAAATATAGTTATCATTAGTATATTTAAATAGATTTTCAAATAGAATACCTAAATTCGAGTTACATTAATAATCCGCCAGGTCCAAAAGCTATTAAAGGCTAAAATAAAATTAAATAAAATAGTTACACAATTATAGTTCTAGTAAATAAGATGAATTAATATTGATCTTATGAGTTTAAAATTTTATTGTGTTTAAAATATTTACTACACTAGTAAATTGTAAATCGATTTTATAAATAATTAAATTGCAATGATTCTTTTCGCTAATCATTATTTTACATTTCCCAGACGAGTTTACGCCTTTAGAAGCATTTAAATTAGACTACATGAGAGACGACTTGCCCATATTCTACAGCCATAAGGAAGTGATGGAGAGACTGAGCAAAGAAGCTGTAATTATAAAATCATTTTGGTATATTAAATAAAGAACAACTTTACACAAATGATAATTAAATTAATTACTTTCAAAAACTGTAAACATTATACGGTTAGAATAAACGAAAGAAATATTTCGGAGTTTATTAAATGTATAATTAATATTCATTATTAATATTTGTTAGAATTTCGTCACAAATTTTTAGATATTCATATAATTATTTTACACAAACACAAAACAATACTCAAACACATATATATATTGAAATTCATATGATAGTATTTTGGATATATATTTATTGAATAAATTCTGGTATCAATATAAATGTTAAATGTCATATTCGAGTCTTTTCGCCCACTTTATATATTAAAATTATTAAAAAAAAACAGTAAATAAAAAATCAGGCGTAAATAAATTTTTTGAAAAAAATGTAGGCTAATGGTTTAACTTTAAAATGTTCTGACTAATTAGGTTTTTCGAAACCTTTTTAGAAGGGTTTTGAAAATCAGGGATTTTGAATCTCACGAATAACAGAAAATTTAGGGCTATTGTATTCAAAATGTATAGTACTACTAGTGGCAACGTTGAAGTTTCAAATAACTTGGGTTTCAGATGCTTATAAAGATAAATATTTGTATTAAATTGGGGAATTGTGTTGAACAAATACTCAAGTGTAAATATCGTTTGACAGGAAAGTTCACACGAAAAAGTCCAGAATATTAACAACACGTATCACACAGGTTGCAGGTTTGGACCGGATGTCGATCCGCCTTCGGGGAGGCGTCGGCCCTTCATTGTTGTCGAAGGCAATAATAGACATAGTAAGTACATGACGTTTATATACATAATTTTTTCTCAAAAATGTATCATCAATGTTATTCAAATTAACTGACAATACGATTTGTCATCAAATTGTATTCATCTGTCAGTCTCTATAAATTAGAAAATATTTGAAAATAAGCCAGACAAAACAAATAATAATTTCTAACTAATACGATGGGGTTTTAGTCGATACGTTGTTTTAATCCTATAGTATCAACAATAAACACTTCTGAATTTAAAATGCTCAATTTATTTTATTGAATTGTTGATCTTTGTAAATCATTCGTTTTTATTTTTTATGCGATTAGTAACGATTACTTTTAAATAAGTGGGAGCTTATCTTAATGCTTTCAGTCACTTTACTAATAAATTTAGTAAAAACGTGCAGCAAAGAAAGCCTAACTAAAGGTGATGATGTAAAACTTATTTACTTACTTACTACTTACAAGCCAACGCCCACCCTTGGCTGTTGAATCATTTGGTGACGCGCTGACCAGTATAGTCGAACCAGTGGGTCATCATTATTTCCGGAATGGTCGAGCGCGCTGACTTCATCAAATGATCCGCATCCATCGTATCGTGTCCACAGAGAGGGCATTCCTTTGTTGGGAGCACACCGATGCGATGTAGATGGGCGGCCAGATAGTCATGGCAGGTTTGCATTCTGAATTTGGCAACGCTCACAGCTCGTGGAAGTCTGTGGTCGATGGGCCCTGTGCTGACTAGGTTTTCCCATTTTCTTCCTGCTGATTGTAAAACTGAAACAGATCTGAGTAGAAAACAACACCAAATATTAGAATTTTACTTTCCAGACTTAGTAAAGGTGTTTACTTAATTAATCAAATCGTTAAAGGGAATAATGTGATGTAAATATCATAAAACATTTAAGGACTATTAGTGTAATTCTCAATCAAGAAACAAATTCCAGGACTAAAATGTCGCCTATTATTAACATATTTGATTTTTCTTCAATAACAACCCCCTCAATGGACAAATTTTGAGAGCTAATAAATTTACTAAATTATTTTCAATATCTTAAACTACGAAAGATCTATAAATATTCCGATTCAGTGTCGAACTTCATTTGCATTTTAAAACTTTATAGTCTGTACCAGTTCCTGGGTACAGTCGTTAATCAAATCAAAGATTCGTACTAAAAGATGACACTCATAAATGCGCCATTGTTGCTTTATACTATCCTTCAATTTTATGGGCAAGTTATTTAAAGAAATACGACACTCGTTTTGCAGGAAACGTGTCATCATATCTTCACTTTAGCGAGTATCGTCCACGCTCTATGAACATAATGTTTTTGAGCTTAACAATATTTTTAATTACCTCGTATGTAATTAAAGCCGACCATCTGCTTGCACCATAATCTAAGGAGTAAAACAAAATATATTAGATATCTTATAGTGAGTAAAAAAAATCCCCTCCATCTTGTCTCCACTCCGAAGAAAATCGATAAAATTATTTTCAATCCAGCATAGATCCTACTTTGCGTTAATATTTGAACTTCTAAACTAAAAACCTCTACATTGATTTAACTTCGGAAAAAAATATAACTTTAAACTATTTATTCACATAAAAAAAACACCAAAAATATTTGTTTGTACAGTACCGTTACATTTTGTATCTACCGTTATTTGTTTATAATATCCTACTAATATCTCGATGTTCTTCTAGTGGATCGGATATCCTTCTCTTCCAAATATTAAATGGTAATTCACAGTAATTGAAACCGTCTGATGTTATTGCTAAATCTACAATCTGGTGTAAGTAAAAGTACGGGTGAAAATAAATTGGGTACACTACACGGTTGCCATAGCAACAATTATTTCTAATATACCTATTTAGTTTTCACTGCAAAAATGTTGCTGTACAAGCAATCAGTCAATACTAATATAGAAATTTAGAATTAGGTGGCTATCATGTAATTTGTTCGCGAATGTGCTGAGATCTGCGCGGATGTAGATAATATCACTAGATTTACAACGTTGAATGGGTTAATTTAACTAGCAGGCCTACATTGCTTTACAAATACAAAAATCTCAGCAATGGTTTAGTTTAAATTCAACTGTGTGATGCAGGTAGAGACGTTGTCGGCATCAAGCTGGCCAGGCGCATGGGAGGACGTCTACTTAAAATGCCACCGAAGTGTCTGGGTTTGTTGTCGATATCCTTAGCGGCAGCCAGTGACTTGCGGAGGGTGTTCTTCGGCCTCTGCCTCTACGCCGCTGCCTACAATGTAAAGCAGCTCCTCAACATCGGCATTCCAGTGGTTATGAACGGGTTAAGTAAAACTGTTTAATTCTTTATTAAAATAATATTCAATACGGCTGGGGTTCTCAAACAGGACCCCTGAGGGAAGTAGAAAGTTTTCATGACTTGTATAAGTGCACTGAAACTGGCTACAGACGAGGGGTGTGCGTCCTAAATTAGATCTAACAATAGGTCAACTGAAGTGACATGTGCATACTGACTACGTCATTTCTTTCGTAGATTGTTTAGTCTTGATAGACCCTTGTTATTGAGTGCGCGAACTCGCATACGCGCACACATAAATAAACACACACACACACACACACACACACACACACACACACACACATATATATATATATATATATATATATATATATATATATATTCTTATATATTATTAATTTAAAAAAAAAATTTTAAATAATATAATGTGTAAGGTCCTATTCCAGCTAATCTCTTCTGTTCTCTGTAGGATTGCTGTATTATTGTTTGTAGGGTGAAATATGATCATATAATGTATAAATATTTCTATTTAAAGCTAAACAAAATTATCTGATGTTTAATTGAGTCAATCATCTTCAGTTTCAATCTCTGATGGTAGTTCTTGGCCACATGTAAATGAAGGGGGCGCGACCTAATGTCAGTAATATAAAGGAAGGGGGAGAGCCTGGAAGTCTGAGAACCCCATCTGTAGAGGATTTAACTTCTTAGGAAGTTATTATTCAAAATATTTCAGTTAAAGTTTCTCCGATTCACTCCATTGTTAAGGCAGAACCTCAATCAGAAATAATAAAAGGTTTGGGAAACGGGATTCATCCGAAATTCAGGGAGTTAACTGAATGTATTTTTGGCAACACTTCATATATTGACACTTATAGTTAACATTTGAGTAGCTATATATAAGTTTTGAGCAAGTAATAAAGCCCCTGACGTGGTCTGATATCGTAGAAGCTCATATCTATCTAGAGTACCTGCATAATAGGAGGGAGAGGAAAGTGGAGTTAAGTCAATAACATAACTAAGAAATGGCCTACGCTAGGAGGGTGAAAGTGAGTTTTTGGTTAACAGAGGAACTTAAGTATTGTTGGCTTACTTGTTGTCAGTAGCTATACAATAACACTCTCTTTTAGTCGCAGCTCATCCCAAAAAGTCCTTCCTGAAGTCAATATTCCCCTCACACACACCTGAGTTTAGTGTACACATAATCTTACCCAACAAATACCTCATGTAGCCCTATTTTCCCCAAATACTTACCTCAAAAAGGTTTGCTTAACACTTTGATTATGTATGAATTGTCTAAGCAAGTCTATCTAATAACTAATAGAATAGTGTAAGAAACTTACTTAGATAATTCTAAAATTTAACGGGAATCATACATTATAAACTGGAATGTGATAACGTATTTTACTACTATATTTATGTATTATGGGAAGCTATGTGATAATAATGAAATCAGATTCTAGTTGTAAGACAAGTTTATAACTGTCTTGAAGGCAAATCGACTATTTATTCAAATTTGTATCATCCACTCACCTCTTATAAGTCACACAATCCCATTTCCAGACCGTCTGTAGTTCGTTACATTACCTTCGTATAGAAAGATAAATTTACTTTTGAATTTAACCTAGAGCTTTTCATTCATAAAATACAGTATTTCAGAGTAAACAAAAACAGAAATTGTAAATCACATTTTCCAGGTCTTTGAGAGAACTATAAATTTCGCAGGAAATGTTTCACAACAGGAATTGTTTTATTTGCAGTTTAGAACTGTTTTATCAGCAACAGAAGAGCAACTATTTGCCTTCAGTTGTTGTACGGCGGCTTTATACAAGCTAAAATGATCATGCATTGGTTTTAACACTGTGTTTGGTTTCATGGTAAATTATCCGACTCAGACTGAAATCACCCTTTGATTAAACGCTTCATTAGAATCTCTTTGTGTACACAATCTGTTTTTGTAAAAGACAGTTTTTCCTCTTTTCGTTTTTGCTCTTTTTCAGTTTTAGAAATTTATTCTCGATTTCAATTAGTTTAGAAGTAGAAATGTGTTGATTTTTAAACAGCTGATAGTTTAAATGTGTTGTTGGTAAATTGAAGACAACTTTTTTACCCGAGTTGATAGATAGTTTAAGTTACCAGTCATACTCGTGTTTTAATCATTCCAGTAGCTGGTTAGGTTTTCCTTAGTTCTAACTTTTTACATTTATTCATCAATACATTTATTTATTAATACTAAGTTAAAAGTATTCAAAACCTAAACTCCTTAAAACGGCTGCTAAACTTTAATCTATTGTGTTAAATAACTACACTAATCAATAATCTTTCTACTTTCCAAAAGTCTCTACATAAATTTCAATGTTTATATTAGAAAAAAAAGAATGGAAGAGGCCCACAGATGTGAAAACATTTATAGCCACATCTACAGAACTTTTGAATGGGAAGATAAATAATTTTGCGTGATGAGAAATTACCTGAAAATTAGTTATCAGACGCCAAATTCCTTTTTTATTCCTAAATTTGGAATAATAATTTATTATTATTGTTATATTGAATAAATTGTATTAGGATTTATCAAAATTCTAATAAATTAATATATTTATTACGGGATCAAAACTATTTAATAATAGCCTTTTCCCTTAACAATACTCAATAAATAATCTAACATAACCTATGAGTTAAGGCAGTTATCTTACAACAATACTTATTACGAGATCAAAACTATTTAATAATAGCCTATTCCCTTAACAATACTCAATAAATAATCTAACATAACCAATGAGTTAAGGCCGTTATCTTACAACAATACTTATTACGGGATCAAAACTATTTAATAATAGCCTTTTCCCTTAACAATACTCAATAAATAATCTAACATAACCAATGAGTTAAGGCAGTTATCTTACAACATAAATTATAACAAAAAATCAGCCAATATATGAAATCATCTTATAATTTAATTCATTTTGAGGTGACTCATAACGGAAATTATACTGACGTGAATAGTATGATTGTGTCCATCGAATAAGTTTTTTTAACGTCGCCATAGAGTTTTTCACTACGAAAACTTTATTTCCCTTTAAACTCGAAAACTATATTCATAACAATATTCAGTTAAATTGAAACAGAATAGTTTTATTGCAACTTTAAACTTCACATTTCATTGAAATAAAATACCAAATATTCGGCGCTTTTGTCATTTGGATTTGTTTTTAAAATATAATCACTGTCAAACGATTCCAATAAAGCAGCCAATGCGGTTGCATTTTGTGAAGCCATTGCATTTCAAACAAGAATAATTAAATATTCTGCACGAAACACAGCGAAAATGCCGTGGTTTTAAATGAAATATTTGGTGAAAGGTTTATTATAGGGATGCGGTTACCATTCTGGTTGCAAAATTGCAAAATGTGTGCTACATGGATATTTTTAAAATATTATACCCTATTTCTCTATAAAAGGTTGAAAGGTAGTTTAAACTATATGGGTAGCAAAATGAAATGTTTAATGAAGCGACTCTCGCGAGCAACCGTGCAAGCAAGTGAATATCCTTTAGACGTTATGAATGAACCACTCATACATTTATAAATACTATAAACAATACAGATTTAAAAAAAAAATAAATTATTTTTAGAAACTATGGCAGTGATTGGATGAGGGTATTTAATTATGTAATTTATAAATTAAAATCATAAACTCAAATCCATTACAAAGGCAGTAAGAACATATACCTTGTAACCTTAAGGGAAGAACCTTATAACTTTTAATTGTTGAATATGTCTTTAGTATGCATTATATTTTGTAATGTATTATATAAAATACTTAAAACTCATGACATGATACAGAATTATATTTAACTGTAATTATTGTTAATGTTCTAATATTAAAATTTAAGTTTAAAAATAATACTTATAGTAATTGCTTTTGCTAATTAATTTTTTACATTTTAGGTGTAACTTAATTAATAAATGTAGCTTAAGTAACTAAGAAGTCAGAATATAAGGTAGTTATACTTACTTTAATCCCTTAGGAAATATTGTAATTCTCCTCATTTATACATTTTACCTAGTTAAAAAAAAGAATCACAACACACAATTATTATAGAAGACAGTTGATTCATGAAATCATTTGTTATGACTTCATTTAATCAAATATATCGAAAACAATGTTTTAAAATTACGTTCGGGTGTTGTAGAAGCTGTCATCATAAGAGCAATTTTTTTCACTCGGAATTGTTCGGGTGAATCCTTTGATCTTGGATCGATCACACTTACGTGTGAATTTCCAACTGAAATTCTAGCTATTAACTCTCATTTAATTTTTGGTTACATGTTCTGCTATTATGAGTTGAAAAGTTAATTTTGTAGGGCTGAATCTAGATAGAAATACAGTGAAGTCTCGAAATTCCGAGTCATGATATTTCGAGCTTCCGGTAAGTTCGAGGCTATTTTATCTAACTAATTTTAAAATACTTAATTAGGTAAATACGTAATTGCTTACTTGCTGGCGCGTTTCAAAACAATCGTTCCTTTTACGAAGCTAACCTTTTACTGTCCCAAGTAAGCAATTACGTATTCACATAGTTAAGTACGTATTTTAAAATTAATTTAATCAGTGAGTTCAAGATGATTACATGAAGCAACTTCTACTTTATCTATTTAAATGAAAATTATGATTTAGGCTTCCAAGAAATGTTTATATCAATACGGTATGCAAAGGAAATGAGTTGGGCTTCCAAGAAATGTTTATATCAATACGGTATGCAAAGGAAATGATTTGGGCCTCCAAGAAATGTTTATATTAATACGGTATGCAAAGGAAATGATTTGGGCCTCCAAGAAATGTTTATAATTATACGGTATGCAAAGGGATTGAGCGGGCTTTCAAGATATGTTTATATCAATACGGTATGCAAAGGAAATGAGTCGGGCTTCCAAGAAATGTTTATATCAATACGGTATGCAAAGGAAATGAGTTGGGTTTCCAATAAATGTTTATATCAATACGGTATGCAAAGGAAATGAGTTGGGCTTTCAAGAAATGTTTATATCAATACGGAATGCAAAGGAAATGATTTGGGCCTCCAAGAAATGTTTATATCAATACGGTATGCAAAGGAAATGAGCCTGGTTCCAAAAAAATGTTTATATAAACACGGTATGCAAAGGGATTGAGCGGGCTTCTAAGATATGCTCATTTATTGTTCTATAAACTTATTTAATGCATTTTTATTTATAATATTAGGTTTGAAACTTCTATTTTTTCTAATGTTCAGGAACGTATTTCCATGCATTCCGAGGGGGCCTCAGTCCGAATAACCTCGAAATATCGAGACTCTACTGTAAATGCAAAGTTAGGAACCGTGTAATATACAACAGCTGGCATTGACAGTTCTAATATACAACAGCAGGTATCTAAGACGGTTTTTGAAAACAGGGTTATTTCCACGTTAAATTATTCATTAAATCAATAAGTGATATTAAATTCAATATGTAGCAAAGAATCGTCAGAATTATTTTCCATAGTATCCATATAATATGCAGAGTAATAATAATTTGTATTTTCCGACCCTCTATAAAAATACTGTGTGGGCTATAGATAATTCATAATAATTAAAACAAAAATTGCCCGCAAAATATAATTACTTTTTGTGGTTTCCTCCATAATCAATAATACGATATTCCAATAGGGTGCGCTGGCAGTTGTGGGTAGATCTATATTACTTCATGTAAATGACCAATGCAACAGGACTTGTACAGGACGGAACGTCTAATCCTGTATACGTTCAATCAACCTACATGACGTCATATACCGCTCCGTTTTGACGCAATAGTTTTAAAATAAGAGCTGTCACGAATTAACTTATTCTGTTTTTAACGGTTTGTTAGTTTGTCGATGAAACGGATTCATTTCAAAGAATTTTCTAGTCCCCCAATCCGAACTATTTGAGATGTTCGTAGTCCAATATGTCTAATTAAATACTATTTCATATTCGCCCGTTTAAACATTTTATTCCCGTTTCAAATCCAAATTAAAATTGAATTCGGTAGGTTTTTGAATTGTGAAAGCATTCATTCATATCCTAAAACGATCTAATTCGTTCCTGAGCTATTTTTTCA
>JBAIZL010000001.1:201576840-201581840 GCA_036971475.1 Prosapia bicincta | reverse complement strand
GAAATATACAAATCAATTATGACAAACCATTGTATTTTAAAAGAGTTTCTTGATAACTTAATAATTACTTTGTTATTGTTTTCACATTTAACAGTTTTGAAATTATTTTGCCGAATTTTAATTTTACTATCTTTTAAAACCAACTTACGGTTTATAAACTTTGGAATCCTCCGTTTTTTCATCTGTTTAAATTGCACCACATAGTTTGAATATAGCCAATTTTACGGACCAAAATCAGTAAAAAAAAAGCTTGGGAATCGCACCGTTACATTTTTGCAGCCACCTATTCCCCGTACTTTGCACATGATGTGCGAATTTAACACTTTTAAATCATTAAAAGCGGAGTAAGTTGAAACTCGGTCCAGCGATGATGATACTTCGAGACTTACTGTCTACTTTCCCCTCGCTTTCTCTACACACAATCTTCCTCACTTGTTGTCCCTGGTTCAATCAACATACTTGTAAAACGTAACGTAATATGGTTCGATGCCACCCTTTAAAAACGCAATTTTCGGTGGTTGGAGGCGTCTTCATGTTAATTTTTATATTTAAATAAATAAAACCGCTAAACCACAAATAATTTTATTTAAGCCTTATGTACATTTCATTTGCACAGCAATCATCTTTAGAGTTATTTAAAAAATACAAATCTTTTGTTGTTTTTTTTAAATACCTCTGAAGATGACTGCTGTGAAATTGAAATGTGCATAAGGTTTAAATAAAAGTTATTTGTGGTTTACAGGTTTTATTTTTTTAAAAACGATCATTACGCCACAGTTCTTCATACAATCTTCATGTTAGTACACATTTTTATTTTTGGTCATATCTTTCTAAATTTTGCATTTAGCCGATTTCCTTATTCTTGATGCTCTTCATAATTTTTCTTTCTGCACATTTTCAAATTTTGGTGAACTTTCTACTTGAATTTTGATTTTTCTTCAATTTTTTTTGTCGCTTATCTATTTCAAATCAATAAAAAACTCCCCCTTTTATAATGACTGTACTTTATAAATTTTCTTTCAAATATATGCTTATGACACTGTATTCATATTGATATTTATTACCGAAAATTAAAATTTTATATTTTTTAAATTTAAAACTTTCATTGTAATGCTTAAAGTCTCAATTTAAGCCCGTTACAGTATGTGCATTGCAACGTCCTTCCCTTCACTTCACAGCACGCAGAATACCAAAATTTTGTTGTTTAAAACACTTATTTATAAACAAAACAAACATCTGCCAATCACCCCGCTTGTTAAACCGTGCTAAAATCCCTGAGTTACGTGTATATTTCCCGCTCATAGGGCCATGCCCAAAACAAGCCTATTCCCGCTAACTACTATTTTAAAATAAGTATAATCTCCCCAAAATTGGTTTATCAATTATGTAGGGTCTAGATATAGTAACACAAGTCATTTCAATAGTCAGCTGGAAAGAAACACATGTAAAATAATACACAAAATATTCACAGAGTCTTACCACCTGATGATGATCTGCAGAGACAGCAAGGGGACTTGCAAAATATGATCGTGTTTAATTTACCTATTTTAAAAGGCTCCTGTGTCCTTTTAAACACAATCTGCCAGTAGATAAATCTCTGGACTTTTATACAAAAAACCAACTAATCTTTAGGCTAGCTCAATGAAGTTAGTTGAGAGAAACTCTTTAAAAACATTAGGTTTAAACTATTATCAATTAATGGAATTTAATTAAACTTGTTTACTGATTTAATAATCATTTTCATATTAGTTGGAAAAAGCTAAAAGAGTTTTTATTGATTATTCAACACAGGATGTAATGCAAATACTGTTGATTTTTATAACATATTTAATTTTTATTTATTTAAATAAAAAAGAAAATTTATCTTTTCAAATAAAACACAATTATATTAACAAAACAATTCACTAAATAACTTGTTGTTTTTCATACTTTAAAATCTTATAATTTCCATATATATCAATTACATTTACATAAACATAAAATTATTTCCCAAATTACACATAATAAAAATTTATCTACTATATTGAATTGGTAAATTCGTATTCATGACACTTAATTTTTAAATTTATAATATCAAAAAATTCTTATTTCCTTGAAAATAAATGGCTCATGGCCAAAAACCATTTGCAAGTTTAGTATTTATCATTTGAAATATTCTGATCACATAAATTCATTTTATTAAGCATAAAATTTATTAAAATTTTATAAAGAGTGAAGTCATTGTTTAAGCTTGAATATTTGTTTGAATTTAATAAAATTAACTGACTAAATTTGACGTAATTGGTATCGAATAGAGAAAATGACTTGCCAAAGATGTTCCTGCCGGTCCTAGAGTCCCTCGTCTGGATTCCCTGGTCCTTGGACATCGGAAGTCGCCATCCCTGGTTCGTTGGTGGTGGTTTTCCTCCATTCCCGCGTCCTGGAGGCTGAGTCTGGAGCCTTCATCCCTTGGTAGTCCTAGACGTCGGAAGCGTTGAGGTTTGGTCCATCTGGCCTGATGGCGGTCCTACTCGCGGTCCAGCATAGCGTTCCGCGGCACCTCGTATTAAAAATTTATTTCAGACTGTCTCTAAGGTCTTAGAGACCTAGTATATATAGCGGTGAATTTAACCTACCTCACCCCGCCTGCAATACTTGCTATCTTTGGATTTATTCCTTGTACAGGCAAGTCGGGCAACGATTCGTTTTAGCTTGCAGAGTTTGATTATCATTTTTGGAACACTGAAAAATGTCTATTTTATTAAAACTGCTGTAACTTTTTTGTTTTTTAAGTTTTTCAAATTTTGCTTTCACTAATGTTTATTCTGGCTTATTCTGGTTCTTCTAAAATGACGATGAAAGTTGTACGTGGTTTTGTTCTTAAGTTAGCTTTCTTTAAGCACTTAGACAATTTTCGCCTCACTCCCGATGGTCAAATTTAGCTAGTTATTACAAATTTATTCTCTAATACTTTTTAATTTAGCTTAATTATTCTATTTATGGTTTTATTTACTTCTTCACTCTTTATTATTCTTATAACTCCAAACTTGATTAATTTAAAACTCAACTTTATTACTTAAAAACAGGAAATTATTTATTTCCTATTTGTCACGGTATTTGAGACCGTTACAGCATGTTTGTGTGTGTGTGTGTGTGTGTGTGTGTGTGTGTGAGAGAGAGAGAGAGAGAGAGAGAGAGAGAGAGAGAGAGAGAATTACGCTTTAATCGGAAATGATTTATTATTCAAACACATAAAATTACATTTTTTAATCTTCCTATAATGCACGAAATAAAATAACCTAAATCCTTTTATGAGGATTTACTTTGCTGAATATTGAAAGAAAATGGACTAATTAAATTATAATCACTTATCATTCATTTACTCTGGTACGACCTGAAATTTGTACAAGCCGTATTTTAGGAAATTTTCTTCCACCCGCAGCTGTTGCTTCGCTAAAATTAAACTTGAAAAATAATCAGAACTCTTTGTAAATAACCATCCTTTAATTTTTTTCCTCCAGCTCACTTGCTTTTCAACCTAGATAATTTATAAAACCAAATCAAGTCCTTTGAAACTGCCCCGGTTTTGGGACCAAAACGTTAATTCGTTGAGTCAATCCTCTCATAACCAGAAAATCTACCATTTATGTACTCTTTTCTTTTTGTGATTTATTTACGACATTCTAAAATGGAAATCAGTTATTTCAATCCTTGGCCTCATCACTATTACTCTCGAAGTGGTTTTTGAAGGGAAATTCAAATTCCTTAAAATCTATAATTTATTAAAATAGTAATCGTAAAAATATTCGATAATGGTGCTTTAGCACTTTATTATAAATAGACTGAATAGTTTAGAATTTAAAGATTTTAAGGAAAGAATTGGGTACATACTTAGCTTGCGACAGGCATTGGCCAACATAGTTTACATCTTTTCTGAAACGTATACCTAATAAGTTAAAATCTAATTATAATCATGTAAATGTAATTAGACATGTTTAAAACATTATTAATTATTCGATATGTTATTTATTGGCGAATTTAATAGAACTTCGTTACTAAAAATACCAGACCCTTCAAAAGAAGAGTCCAATTCAAGTATTTCAATAAAAACAAATATTTATCATTATATTGCATTCACAATAGTATGATTTATTTACATATTCTGTTTTTATTACTTTTAACACATTCAATTTATGGGTAACACTAAGCCATAGCCTTATAATAGTATCAAAGACATTTGTTGTTAGAAAGTCAATACTCATTTTAATTAAATATAAAATAGGTCTGTATTTTGTATATAGAACAATTAATTTTAAAATATTTTGAACATAACCTCCAAATCACCTCGAATCAAACGAAAATAGAATAGCTTTCTGAACACTATTTCTATTTGGTTCTGGAATACCTTCTCCGAGACAATCCGCCTAAATTCTGAAATCTAATAAAAAATATTCTTGTGAAGGAAATTGGTTGTTTTTTCTCCCTTCCAAAAAGTGTGATACACGCCTAAAGACATATTTATTTGAAAAACCCGGATCTGTACTATTATAACTTCTGTAGTCTCTAGTACGGCCACTGTTTCGAAGTCCCCTGCAAAAATATGCCTATTAGGGTATTCCTCCTAATGGTATACACTTCGTCTCCTTACAGGAAAGAATTTAGGAATCTCCTGTTGTCTTGACCACAATAAAATTTAATGTTTTTTCTAATACATATGAAGTTTGTTTTATTTCGAAACGTTTTTCTTCTTTGGTTTAAAAATAACAATTGTTTAAAGTTAATACATATTTTCTATATTTAAGACAGGTTTATTCAATAAAAGGAGCATTTTCCATGTCACTTTTGAGGATATAGAAATGATGATGTTGACGGATGACATGAAAGAGTTGAAACTCTTCGTTTGAAAGGAAAACTCTCTTCATTCTTGACAAAGACATCTTCCAAAATTTCATAATCTTAGTGTTGGAAACGGTTTTCTGTTTGGGAAACTATGTAATCGTTAGTTGTGTAAAAAAAAGGAA
>JBAIZL010000001.1:201526840-201571840 GCA_036971475.1 Prosapia bicincta | reverse complement strand
GTAGAGCTAGAGGTATATTGTAGAGCAAGAGGTATATTGTAGAGCAAGAGGTATATTGTAGAGCAAGAGATATATTGTAGAGCTAGAGGTATATTGTAGAGTAAGAGGTATATTGTAGAGCTAGAGGTATATTGTAGAGCTAGAGGTATATTGTAGAGCAACAGGTATATTGTAGAGCAAGAGGTATATTGTAGAGCTGGAGGTATATTGTAGAGCAAGAGATATATTGTAGAGCAAGAGGTATATTGTAGAGCTGGAGGTATATTGTAGAGCTAGAGGTATATTGTAGAGCTAGAGGTATATTGTAGAGCAAGAGGTATATTGTATGGCAAGAGATATATTGTAGAGCTAGAGGTATATTGTAGAGCAAGAGGTATATTGTAGAGCTGGAGGTATATTGTAGAGCAAGAGATATATTGTAGAGTTAGAGGTATATTGTAGAACAACAGGTATATTGTAGAGCAAGAGGTATATTGTAGAGCTAGAGGTATATTGTAGAGCAAGAGGTATATTGTAGAGCAAGAGATATATTGTAGAGTTAGAGGTATATTGTAGAACAACAGGTATATTGTAGAGCAAGAGGTATATTGTAGAGCTGGAGGTATATTGTAGAGCAAGAGATATATTGTAGAGCTAGAGGTATATTGTAGAGCAAGAGATATATTGTAGAGCTAGAGGTATATTGTAGAGCAAGAGATATATTGTAGAGCTAGAGGTATATTGTAGAGCTAGAGGTATATTGTAGAGCAAGAGGTATATTGTAGAGCAAGAGATATATTGTAGAGTTAGAGGTATATTGTAGAGCAACAGGTATATTGTAGAGCAAGAGGTATATTGTAGAGCAAGAGATATATTGTAGAGCTAGAGGTATATTGTAGAGCAAGAGGTATATTGTAGAGCAAGAGATATATTGTAGAGCTAGAGGTATATTGTAGAGCAAGAGGTATATTGTAGAGCTGGAGGTATATTGTAGAGCTAGAGATATATTGTAGAGTTAGAGGTATATTGTAGAGCAAGAGGTATATTGTAGAGCTAGAGGTATATTGTAGAGCAAGAGGTATATTGTAGAGCAAGAGGTATATTGTAGAGCTGGAGGTATATTGTAGAGCAAGAGATATATTGTAGAGCAAGAGGTATATTGTAGAGCTGGAGGTATATTGTAGAGCTAGAGGTATATTGTAGAGCTAGAGGTATATTGTAGAGCAAGAGGTATATTGTATGGCAAGAGATATATTGTAGAGCTAGAGGTATATTGTAGAGCAAGAGGTATATTGTAGAGCTGGAGGTATATTGTAGAGCAAGAGATATATTGTAGAGTTAGAGGTATATTGTAGAACAACAGGTATATTGTAGAGCAAGAGGTATATTGTAGAGCTGGAGGTATATTGTAGAGCAAGAGATATATTGTAGAGCTAGAGGTATATTGTAGAGCAAGAGATATATTGTAGAGCTAGAGGTATATTGTAGAGCAAGAGATATATTGTAGAGCTAGAGGTATATTGTAGAGCTAGAGGTATATTGTAGAGCAAGAGGTATATTGTAGAGCTAGAGGTATATTGTAGAGCAAGAGGTATATTGTAGAGCAAGAGATATATTGTAGAGTTAGAGGTATATTGTAGAGCAACAGGTATATTGTAGAGCAAGAGGTATATTGTAGAGCTAGAGGTATATTGTAGAGCAAGAGATATATTGTAGAGCTAGAGGTATATTGTAGAGCAACAGGTATATTGTAGAGCAAGAGGTATATTGTAGAGCTAGAGGTATATTGTAGAGCAAGAGGTATATTGTAGAGCTAGAGGTATATTGTAGAGCAAGAGGTATATTGTAGAGCAAGAGGTATATTGTAGAGCAAGAGATATATTGTAGAGCTAGAGGTATATTGTAGAGTAAGAGGTATATTGTAGAGCTAGAGGTATATTGTAGAGCTAGAGGTATATTGTAGAGCAACAGGTATATTGTAGAGCAAGAGGTATATTGTAGAGCTGGAGGTATATTGTAGAGCAAGAGATATATTGTAGAGCAAGAGGTATATTGTAGAGCTGGAGGTATATTGTAGAGCTAGAGGTATATTGTAGAGCTAGAGGTATATTGTAGAGCAAGAGGTATATTGTATGGCAAGAGATATATTGTAGAGCTAGAGGTATATTGTAGAGCAAGAGGTATATTGTAGAGCTGGAGGTATATTGTAGAGCAAGAGATATATTGTAGAGTTAGAGGTATATTGTAGAACAACAGGTATATTGTAGAGCAAGAGGTATATTGTAGAGCTAGAGGTATATTGTAGAGCAAGAGGTATATTGTAGAGCAAGAGATATATTGTAGAGTTAGAGGTATATTGTAGAACAACAGGTATATTGTAGAGCAAGAGGTATATTGTAGAGCTGGAGGTATATTGTAGAGCAAGAGATATATTGTAGAGCTAGAGGTATATTGTAGAGCAAGAGATATATTGTAGAGCTAGAGGTATATTGTAGAGCAAGAGATATATTGTAGAGCTAGAGGTATATTGTAGAGCTAGAGGTATATTGTAGAGCAAGAGGTATATTGTAGAGCAAGAGATATATTGTAGAGTTAGAGGTATATTGTAGAGCAACAGGTATATTGTAGAGCAAGAGGTATATTGTAGAGCAAGAGATATATTGTAGAGCTAGAGGTACATTGTAGAGCAAGAGGTATATTGTAGAGCAAGAGATATATTGTAGAGCTAGAGGTATATTGTAGAGCAAGAGGTATATTGTAGAGCTGGAGGTATATTGTAGAGCTAGAGATATATTGTAGAGTTAGAGGTATATTGTAGAGCAAGAGGTATATTGTAGAGCTAGAGGTATATTGTAGAGCAAGAGGTATATTGTAGAGCAAGAGGTATATTGTAGAGCTGGAGGTATATTGTAGAGCAAGAGATATATTGTAGAGCAAGAGGTATATTGTAGAGCTGGAGGTATATTGTAGAGCTAGAGGTATATTGTAGAGCTAGAGGTATATTGTAGAGCAAGAGGTATATTGTATGGCAAGAGATATATTGTAGAGCTAGAGGTATATTGTAGAGCAAGAGGTATATTGTAGAGCTGGAGGTATATTGTAGAGCAAGAGATATATTGTAGAGTTAGAGGTATATTGTAGAACAACAGGTATATTGTAGAGCAAGAGGTATATTGTAGAGCTGGAGGTATATTGTAGAGCAAGAGATATATTGTAGAGCTAGAGGTATATTGTAGAGCAAGAGATATATTGTAGAGCTAGAGGTATATTGTAGAGCAAGAGATATATTGTAGAGCTAGAGGTATATTGTAGAGCTAGAGGTATATTGTAGAGCAAGAGGTATATTGTAGAGCTAGAGGTATATTGTAGAGCAAGAGGTATATTGTAGAGCAAGAGATATATTGTAGAGTTAGAGGTATATTGTAGAGCAACAGGTATATTGTAGAGCAAGAGGTATATTGTAGAGCTAGAGGTATATTGTAGAGCAAGAGATATATTGTAGAGCTAGAGGTATATTGTAGAGCAAGAGGTATATTGTAGAGCTAGAGGTATATTGTAGAGCAAGAGATATATTGTAGAGCTAGAGGTATATTGTAGAGCAACAGGTATATTGTAGAGCAAGAGGTATATTGTAGAGCAAGAGGTATATTGTAGAGCTAGATGTATATTGTAGAGCTAGAGATATATTGTAGAGCTAGAGGTATATTGTAGAGCAAGAGGTATATTGTAGAGTTAGAGGTATATTGTAGAGCAACAGGTATATTGTAGAGCAAGAGGTATATTGTAGAGCAAGAGATATATTGTAGAGTTAGAGGTATATTGTAGAACAACAGGTATATTGTAGAGCAAGAGGTATATTGTAGAGCTGGAGGTATATTGTAGAGCAAGAGATATATTGTAGAGCTAGAGGTATATTGTAGAGCAAGAGATATATTGTAGAGCTAGAGGTATATTGTAGAGCAAGAGATATATTGTAGAGCTAGAGGTATATTGTAGAGCTAGAGGTATATTGTAGAGCAAGAGGTATATTGTAGAGCAAGAGATATATTGTAGAGTTAGAGGTATATTGTAGAGCAACAGGTATATTGTAGAGCAAGAGGTATATTGTAGAGCAAGAGATATATTGTAGAGCTAGAGGTATATTGTAGAGCAAGAGGTATATTGTAGAGCAAGAGATATATTGTAGAGCTAGAGGTATATTGTAGAGCAAGAGGTATATTGTAGAGCTGGAGGTATATTGTAGAGCTAGAGATATATTGTAGAGTTAGAGGTATATTGTAGAGCAAGAGGTATATTGTAGAGCTAGAGGTATATTGTAGAGCAAGAGGTATATTGTAGAGCAAGAGGTATATTGTAGAGCTGGAGGTATATTGTAGAGCAAGAGATATATTGTAGAGCAAGAGGTATATTGTAGAGCTGGAGGTATATTGTAGAGCTAGAGGTATATTGTAGAGCTAGAGGTATATTGTAGAGCAAGAGGTGAATTGTATGGCAAGAGATATATTGTAGAGCTAGAGGTATATTGTAGAGCAAGAGGTATATTGTAGAGCTGGAGGTATATTGTAGAGCAAGAGATATATTGTAGAGTTAGAGGTATATTGTAGAACAACAGGTATATTGTAGAGCAAGAGGTATATTGTAGAGCTGGAGGTATATTGTAGAGCAAGAGATATATTGTAGAGCTAGAGGTATATTGTAGAGCAAGAGATATATTGTAGAGCTAGAGGTATATTGTAGAGCTAGAGGTATATTGTAGAGCAAGAGATATATTGTAGAGCTAGAGGTATATTGTAGAGCAACAGGTATATTGTAGAGCAAGAGGTATATTGTAGAGCTAGAGGTATATTGTAGAGCAAGAGGTATATTGTAGAGCTAGAGGTATATTGTAGAGCAAGAGGTATATTGTAGAGCAAGAGGTATATTGTAGAGCAAGAGATATATTGTAGAGCTAGAGGTATATTGTAGAGTAAGAGGTATATTGTAGAGCTAGAGGTATATTGTAGAGCTAGAGGTATATTGTAGAGCAACAGGTATATTGTAGAGCAAGAGGTATATTGTAGAGCAAGAGGTATATTGTAGAGCAAGAGATTTATTGTAGAGCTAGAGGTATATTGTAGAGCAAGAGGTATATTGTAGAGCTAGAGGTATATTGTAGAGCAAGAGGTATATTGTAGAGCAAGAGGTATATTGTAGAGCTAGAGGTATATTGTAGAGTTAGAGGTATATTGTAGAGCAAGAGGTATATTGTAGAGCTAGAGGTATATTGTAGAGCAAGAGGTATATTGTAGAGCAAGAGGTATATTGTAGAGGAAGAGATATATTGTAGAGCAAGAGGTATATTGTAGAGCTAGAGGTATATTGTAGAGTTAGAGGTATATTGTAGAGCAAGAGGTATATTGTAGAGCAAGAGGTATATTGTAGAGCTAGAGGTATATTGTAGAGCAAGAGGTATATTGTAGAGCTAGAGGTATATTGTACAGCAAGAGATATATTGTAGAGTAGAGGTATATTGTAGAGCTAGAGGGATATTGTAGAGCAAGAGGTATATTGTAGAGTTAGAGGTATATTGTAGAGCAAGAGGTATATTGTAGAGCAAGAGGTATATTGTAGAGCTAGAGGTATATTGTAGAGCAAGAGGTATATTGTAGAGCTAGAGGTATATTGTACAGCAAGAGATATATTGTAGAGTAGAGGTATATTGTAGAGCTAGAGGGATATTGTAGAGCAAGAGGTATATTGTAGAGTAGAGGTATATTGTAGAGCTAGAGGGATATTGTAGAGCAAGAGGTATATTGTAGAGCAAGAGGTATATTGTAGAGCAAAAGGTATATTGTAGAGCTAGAGGTATATTGTACAGCAAGAGGTATATTGTAGAGCAAGAGGTATATTGTACAGCTAGAGGTATATTGTAGAGCAAGAGGTATATTGTAGAGCTAGATGTATATTGTAGAGCAAGAGGGATATTGTAGAGCAAGAGGTATATTGTAGAGCAAGAGGTGTATTGTAGAGCAAGATGTATATTGTACAGCAAGAGGTATAGTGTAGAGTAAGAGGTATATTGTAGAGCTAGAGGTATATTGTAGAACTAGAGGATATTGTAGAGCTAGAGGTATATTGTACAGCAAGAGGTATATTGTAGAGCAAGATGTATATTGTACAGCAAGAGGTATATTGTAGAGCAAGAGGTATATTGTAGAGCAAGAGGTATATTGTACAGCAAGAGGTATATTGTAGAGCAAGAGGAATATTGTAGAGCAAGAGGTATATTGTAGTGCAAGAGGTATATTGTACAGCAAAAGGTATATTGTAGAGCAAGAGATATATTGTAAAAGAGGTTTACAATGTGTGGCTTGGGAATATAGATTTCCTGTTGGACGGGGAAAATTAGTCCATGGCTGTACCTTTACCGCTGGTAAGGGAAGGAGACAGTTAGGGGCATTACAAAGTAGCTTTACTAGGGAGCTTTCCAATATTAGTAATGTTGCTACCAGTAGCAATACAATGAAGCTCTACTCTTGTAGGCATTGATTCCTCACACTCTTCTCTTATTTCTCTTTATCTTAATGAACTACCGTTTGATCGTTACTTATTAGTGGTAGCATTACTATGAGAGAAGGAGCTATGGATTAATTGATGAGACGTGTAAAGGCCTTTGTGAATGGGAGATGCCTAAGCACAAATTTTCCTTTGTAAAAGTGTTTTCAATCTGAATAAATACAAACTTGCCTAGTGTATTTGAAAAATTTGCCTCCTCTAGGAATAAAAATTTTGAGAAAAAACAACAATCCAAGAACAAGATAAACGCGGTCAGTAGTTTTATGTAGACAATAAAAATTATAATTTTAAATAAACGTTTTAAATTTCAAGCCGAAAACCGATTTAAAAAATTTCTTGGAATACAATTAGTTCATGCAAATTGACGTAAAGAAGATGAATTTAACCCCAGAATAATTAACGAAGTATGTGAAAAATAAAAAAAATTTTCAATAAGAAATTTAAAACACTCTTTCAAAACTATAAACTTGAATTAAAACTAAATAAACTAACATATTTATAAATCAGCCGTAAACAATATTGACACAAATTTTCTTTTTGAGAAAAAAACAGTAGGCTAGATGCACTAGCGTATTTATGACCCATTTACAATGTTATTAAGGATTGTTTTTTAGAGGAGAACATTTATTGTAGTTAAATGCACGAAATAGCAACATAAATTATTTGGCATTAACGAACAAGTATTTAAATAGCCAGCGTCGTTTTTAGTGATGTCGGACACTAAATGCTGTGGATTGACAAGGAGAAGTGCATTACAATGTTCATCCATATGGTGTCTACGTTCTTTCTAGATGTGACATGGTTTCGTTAGATAGTAATGCGTTACTCCTAAAGTGAAACCAGATGGTGTTAAAGCTTTGAAAACAAGTTAAATTGCATAAAATAGAAAAAACAATAAGACCTTTAATAAATTTTATAAATGCTTCATCTTATAAAATGTTTAAAAATATGGGAAATATTCTTAAAAGTGAAATAAAACTGAAAAATAATTATACTATCATAAATTCTATTTATGTTATGAAACATCTAAATGCAATCAAAATTGATGAAAATACAAAATTAATATCATTAAATATAAAAAGAATTATGTATACAAACATACCTATAAAAGAAACTCTCGAAAACATAAAATCTAAATTTGAACACGAGAAAGATAAAAAGTTGACATTAAAAATTTTACACTCAATACTAAATCAGAATTATTTGTCATACAATGACGAAATTTATGAACAAGAATATAGTCATACTATGGGCTCGCCAATATCAAATATATTATCCGAAATATTTTTACAACAATTACATAATAAAATAAATGAATTTATAAAAATATATGATAAAAATGGCTATTGGTTTAGATATGTAGATGATGGAATATATATATCAAACAATAGTAATATAAATTTAACAAATATATTGGATAAAATAAATAAAATTATTAATACAATCAAATTTACTTATGAAATTAAAACAAATAATAAACTAATTTTTTTTTAATTATAAATAATAAGAAAAAAATGAAAATTGTTAATATAAGATATACCGTAAACCAACTTTAACAAATCAATTTATACCAAATAATTCTAATCATCCATATAATCAAAAAATGGCTGCTTTATATAACTTGTTATATAGAATGCATAAAATCCCCATGAATGATGAAAATAAAATAAGAGGGAAAAACATAATTTATCAAACTGCACCAGAAAACGGTTATAAAAAAAAACTATTGGCAAACTTAATTAAAATATTAAATTTTTATTAACAAACATAATTTAATTTACAAAAATAATAATAATACTACAATATGGACTTCTTTTTTATTTATAGGCCATGAAATAAAAAATATCACCAAATTATTTAAAAATACAATTATCAAAATTGCGTGCAAAACTAATAAAAATTAATCAATTACAATAATAAAACAAATAATATGCATGAAAAAGGTGGAGTTTATAAATGCCTAGACTGTAATAAAACTTATATAGGTCAAACCAAGAAAAAATTAAAAGAAGATATAAAGAACATTTTAATAAATATGTAAATCCAGAAATATATAAATCAAATTTTACAAATCATTGTGTTAACAATAAGCACCAATTTCCAAATATTGAAAATATGAAACTTTAAACAAAAAATTAAGTAAGGATAAAGAATGTATATATATATATATATATATATATATATATATATATATTTAATAAATTTAAAATATTTCAAACACAAGAATACTTTTAATGAATATATTTATTCAAAGCTTTTCGCCGATAAAAAAGTATCAGCATCTTCAGGAAAAATAATTATCTAATAAAATAATTTTACAAAATTAAATCATATGTACTACAAAGAATCATATGTTTATAATTATTGCACTTTATGTAAATTTTTCTATAACATCAATGACTTTATAAATAGTTTGGTGCCTTGATCTCACTTGAATTTGTTCATCAATTAATTTGTCTTTAACTTTATGCTTATAAATTTCCAATGTTTCAAATATATTCATTTTTAATCCTTTATTTAATTCTTTGATTAATTTCATATTTTCTATTTCCGGAAACTCATGTCCATTATTAATACAATGCGTAGCTAAATTGGATTTGTATATGTTTGGTTTGATATAAGCGTTTAAATGTTCTTTGTATCTTTCTTTTAATTTCTTTTTTGTTTGTCCTACATATAATTTATTACAAGTTTGACATTTTATATTATATACTCCATTTCTTTCGTGCATATTATTTTGATTTTTGTTATTGTTTATTAAATTTGTAAATTTATTATAGGTTTTATATGTAATTTGTAAATTTGTTTCTTTAAATAATCTTGTAATTTTATTTATTTCGTTACCAGTTAATGTAAAAGTTGTCCAAATATTTTCTCTCTTATTAGGTACAAAATTATTTTCGAGTTTCTGTTTTCTTATTATATTATTATTTAATTTATCTATAGTTTTTCTTTTATATCCATTTTCTAAGCCAATTTGATATATTATATTTTTCTCCTTTATTTGATCATTTAAACTCATTGGTATTTTGTGCATTCTATGTAGTAAATTATAAAGCGCTGCCATTTTTTGGTTGTATGGATGGTTTGAATAATTAGGTATTATTTGATTTGTCTGCTTTGGTTTTCTATATATATTATATTCAAATGATTCTTTATTTCTAGTAATTGTAATATCTAAATAATTTATTTTATTTTTTATTTCAAATTCATGAGTAAATTTTATATTTTCGTGTATATTATTTATACATTTTAATATTTTGTCAATGTTTGAACCATTATTATTTGATATGTATAATCCATCATCTACATATCTAAACCAGTGTCCATTTTGATCATATGTTTTAATAATCTTATCTATATCAATGTCTATATTTTGTAAAAATATTTCCGATAATATGCTGGACATTGGAGAGCCCATTGTTAATCCATCCTTTTGTTTATAAATTTTATTATTATATAAAAAATAATTTTGATTTAATATGATTTTTAATGTATTTATTATTTCTTGTGTTAATGTGTTATCTTTTTCAAATGTGTCTATATTATTTTTTATTATTTCAAGCGTTTTCATTATAGGTATGTTATTATACATGTTAGTAACATCAAATGATATTAATTTTGTATTATTATCAATTTTAATATCTTTTAATTTTTCAATAAGTTCAATCGAGTTTTTTATATTATGAGTATTATTTAATTTTACCTTATCCTTAAGTAATAAAGCCAAATATTTTGAAATTTTATAAGAAGGAGCTGTTGTAAAATTAACTAATGGCCTAATTGGTTTATCTTCTTTGTGCAATTTAATTAGTCCATTTAATCTTGGAATTTTAGGATTCTCATTTATGTAATTATTAGTATACTTTTGATTAAATAATTTAGATGATGTTTTTATTATATTTTTTATTTCATTTTGATATTTGTCTGTGGGATCTTTATTTATTTCTGTATATTGGTTTTTAGATATATAATTTTCAGTTTTATTTATATGTTCTTGTTTATCAATAATAACTACAGCATTACCTTTATCAGCTTTTGTCAAAATAAGATCATTAGTTTGTAATTTTTGTTTAATTTGATGAATTTGCGAGTATTGTTTTATGTGTGTATGATTAGTTTTCTTATTTTTAATTAACTTTATAATTTCATGTGATGTTTTTATTCGCATATTTTCTTGTTCCTCTACTTTTAGTTTATTGATCGCCAATTCAGTATCTATTATTATTGTATCAATATTTCTTTTTATATCTTTTTTAAGGTTGACTTTATTATTATTTTCTAAAATTTTTATTTCATTTTGACTGAATTTAGTATTTGTTAAATTAACGAAATTGGGGTGAAACTTATGATGTTGTATGATTACTTCATTATTTTTATCTTTGTTCATTTTTAATATATCTAGTTTTTTGGTTAGAGTGTTCATTTTTCTTTGTCTATATTTAAACAAAAAGATATTAATTTTATTAAATTTAACTAATGTTTTAGGCCTAAATCTTTCATTATTGTATTATTCATTCCTGATGGTGTTGGTACTGTTTACTAACGAAAAGCTTTGAATATAAATTAATAAATATTCTTGTATTTGAATAACCAATGTTGTTATATATATATATATTTATTTATATATATATATATATATATATATATATGTATGTATATATATATATATATATATATATATATATATATATATATATATATATATATATATATATATTGGCGATGATAACCAAAATTGGTTTTTTACCAGAAAAAAATATTTATACATATTAATTAATTATTTTTTTTTGTGATTCTTGTGTGTCAATGAGTAAACTAAGAGAATAATTAAACTAAGAATAATTTATTGAATTAAACAATTCAAAGATTTTCGTTAGCAAATAGCACCAACATCATGTTAGGTTTTAATATTGTATAATAATGTATACATCATCGTTATTTTGTTCTGGTATGTACGGTCAAGGGTTTCTGGGAATTTTGATTTTCTAATATTTAACTGTGAACACCTGATATTCGTACATTTCTTTGAAAGTAAGTCGTCATAAAAGAAGGTTTATTTCCTAAATGAGAAATTCTAAGGCAGACATAATGAGGTACATGTTTAAGGAGCAGGAATGTAACAGAAAGAACTCCGCAACATATATAAAAACACAGGCAGAAAGGGAGAGAGAGATCCTGAAAGAAACAGGGCTTAAAGTATAAACAGTAAAACACGTAAAATTGTTTTCAAAATTCCTTGGGGTAAAAGTTTACCATAACCAAAATTTTACATCCCGTGTGTTTTATTTTTTCGACGTTTTTTAGTCAGTCCCAACTTCTATTATATGTATGGGTTAGTCAAAATTGTTGTCAAAAAAGACGATAGACTAAACCTTTGTAGTTGAATAAATGAATTTAAGTAGATTTATTACAAACCTACCGGGAAATACAGATTGGGGTTTCTGGGAATTTTGATTTTCTAATATTTAACTGTGAACACCTGATATTCGTACATTTCTTTGAAAGTAAGTCGTCATAAAAGAAGGTTTATTTCCTAAATGAGAAATTCTAAGGCAGACATAATGAGGTACATGTTTAAGGAGCAGGAATGTAACAGAAAGAACTCCGCAACATATATAAAAACACAGGCAGAAAGGGAGAGAGAGATCCTGAAAGAAACAGGGCTTAAAGTATAAACAGTAAAACACGTAAAATTGTTTTCAAAATTCCTTGGGGTAAAAGTTTACCATAACCAAAATTTTACATCCCGTGTGTTTTATTTTTTCGACGTTTTTTAGTCAGTCCCAACTTCTATTATATGTATGGGTTAGTCAAAATTGTTGTCAAAAAAGACGATAGACTAAACCTTTGTAGTTGAATAAATGAATTTAAGTAGATTTATTACAAACCTACCGGGAAATACAGATTGCTGAAACTAAGTGATTTTCATTAGCGTTTGATCCTAATCGAGACACTTTCCAATATCGTCTAGGAGGATCATAAATATTATGCCTCGGTAGGCCTGCATATTTTCGTTAATTTACTTAAATTATAAGTTAGAGAATTCGAGAAGTTTTAGCTTCAAAGGATTAAGAAATGTGCATGTAAAACTTTTGAATATTTACAATAAAAAATACTAGTTCTTATAGGTCCAACAAAATAGAAACACCCCACGATATAAAATCAATAAACTCTGATAAAAGCTAAAAACATGTTACATTATTTTAGGCAGTATAGTAATGCTAATATTACAGCAGTATACTGAAAGCAAATCGAAATAGTTACTTAAAAAGAAATTTTAAAAAGTTGTAAATTGTATATTAATAATAAATGTGTAAAGAAATATTGGTCGAGATATATGGTTTCCACAAGCAGTTACATAAATTAAGAGATGTAAAGCCACAGCTGATCGAGATGCGCGAGACGAAATGCGCAGAAGGTCTAGAGTCGCCATGTGCCTCTTTAAGGTTTCTACCTGTTTCGTGGACGCAGTAGGAACTGCGAAATGTGACAGCGTACAATTTTGATTTTTCGTTAATTTAAAAATTAAATTTATATTGTATTTTACTATGAACATGAATTACAATTTTTCCCCTATTTTCCGTTATATGTCTGATCAATTATTCTATTAACGTGCCATCGGCACACATGGCGGATCCTAACCGAAGAAGGGCAAGCTTCATCCAGGAACCATATTCTCCAACATGAGTTTCTGTTCAGCTAAGCAGCTAAGTTATTAATTCTTAAAATATTGTTTCTTCTGATGTCAAAATTTAACTTTTATAAGAAGGTAGCGACGGTAAAATTGTGCAACTCTCAAAATCTGAATAAACGTGGAGAGTGATTGATGAATACACAACATGCAACAAATTTTAAATTGTTAGAATTAATAGATTGACTTGTTTTTTTTGCAATGTATTTTTTTATACAGAGCAAACTCGTTGTGGAGATCTAATATCTGAACCACAAATTCTTGAACGGTAAAATTGTTCTAGAGTTAAACACCTTAAACGAAATTGAAAATGAGAATAAAACTATGTGTTTCATAAATTGTATTTTTCGTCACTTGTAACTTATGGCCAATAAATCTAATTTGTTTTGTGTTTGAAACTATCTGTAGCCTTTTTATTGAACGTACCACTTACAAAAAATCAATTTAAAAATCCTGTTGACTTTACAGGTCATCCATAAACTATATGTCATTTAATTGCAATGTTTAACATCTAATTCTTTAAAATGTAAATAGAGTTAGAAACGTATGTCGTACTTAGTTATACAAATTGGGATCAAAGTTTATTCTTGTAGAAGGAAACACTAACGATATGTACATAGTAATATAATTAAGGACTTTTACGTTCCCCTTAAATTTCAGAAAGCCACACTTCAAAGAAAACTCTTGTGTTTAAATCGGGTAGAGCTACTGAAAAATTGGAACATTTAAGAGAATTTAAAATGTAACGTGCTCATCCCATAAAGTGTAATTCATTGGAGTTTTAGCCTAATGCATTATTCTTTAGTATAATATTTTTTTTTCCCTTCATTTCTTTTAAAGAATTGTCAATTCAAAAGTGTGTTTAAAAGTTGTAAATCATATTTCCTGTAACTCAAGTGGTTTCTAACACCTTGGGTATAGCTATAAATAGCGCGACATAGCCAGAGACTTGACTGGTCGATGCGCAGTTGTCTACTTGACATTTAGAGTGGTAGAGTAACTTGAGTGTTTGTATAGCCTCGTTACGTATCGGTCCGCCATAACTGTCTTTTGTTCACCACTACCCGCAGATGTTGGAGAGAGTTAAACAGTTCTCCTGCACATCTCTTGCTACATCTCGAGATGTATATGCATAAACTTTAAACTAGAAACCTTTAAACTCTAGATAGACCGCAGTGCGTTACTCCAATGTAATCCATTCATACCCACTGTAAAGAGAATGTTGGTAATTCATACCTAAAGACCGGATAATTTTCCAGAATTTTGATTATTCAACCCATAAAGACATCTTACGATAAAACTAAGAGCATGTGATTTTTGAAATCTCAATTTACATGTAAATGAGCTGACAGATGGACCCCCCTGGTTCAAGTTTTGCTTGCACTCCAAGTAGCTGGATGCAAACAGATATCTTTTTAAAATGGTTTGATCACTTTTTGAATCACGTAAAGTCTTCAAAGGAAGATCCTGTGCTTCTCGTTTTAGACGGACATGCAACACATATGAAGAGTATGGATTTTATCGAGAAGGCTAGGGAAAATCATGCAACTGTCATATGTTTGCCTCCACATTGTAGTCACAAACTGCAACCATTGGATGTTTCCTTTATGGCACCCTTGAAAGTTTACTATATCCAAGAATGTGAAAAATTCCTCAGAAATAACCCTGGAAGA
Source organism: Prosapia bicincta (assembly GCA_036971475.1). Taxonomy (NCBI): domain Eukaryota; kingdom Metazoa; phylum Arthropoda; class Insecta; order Hemiptera; family Cercopidae; genus Prosapia; species Prosapia bicincta. Next base: position 201,556,939 of record JBAIZL010000001.1, on the reverse strand, counting down.
GCTATAATCCAATTTCAAATCAGCAAACTGCTTGGAGATGCATTCTTACGTGCAGCAGTACCTACAATTGCTATCAACGGATTTCGAAAAATGTGGGATTTTCCCTTATAATCCTGATGTGTTTTGTGATGCAGATTTTCTTCCAGCAGAGGTGTCTGACATTCCGATAAACAAGAGATAGCTATTACAAAAGGTGAACTTCACAAAAGGTTCATTCTTTGGGTAATTCTTAAAACTGTTTAGACCAAACAAATTAAATAGCGCCAACTGTCTCCCTTAATCAATGTCACTGGAATATCAGTACGACCTTATTTTAATGGATAGGCTAAAATCAGGTCAAATTCTTTCGCAATGTTAAATCTGTTTAGTAGTTATATTCAGACTTTCATTTAAAAATTATTTTTATAATGTTTTGCTACAGAATTGCATCCCGAAGGAGAAAATTACACTGTAAATGGGTATATTAAAATTTATTTATTATTAAAAAGGTTACGTTTTTATACCTACGAGACTGGTTCCAAACTGGATATTTAACGAGAAAACTCTAACTTTAACATGTATGCTCAGTATGGTAATTCTTTATGCACACAAGAAACCGAGTATAAATGTATGAATTATACTTTTTTGTATTAAAACAAATATGTTACGTAAGAGAGACGGATAAAACGAGCCTATTTTGTAGTCCTAGTAATATCACATGTTGCAACGGACCGAGCCACCACCTACGCACGGCGCCGTCAACCCTAACGTTGACCAGCACGCGCGCGCAAGTCCGCCCACCAACACCCGTTGCAGAGCAAGAATTTTGAAACGAGCCGCTCGCAGCCGAAACCACGAACGCTGTGCAATGCTCGCCAAAATCTGCCAGAGAACAAGTCACTGGACTTAAAAAAGAAAAAAAACCTAACTTGCTGCGGATTCTACCCTTAAAGGGTAAGTCATCCCGGGGGATGGGTTCTTTTGAAAGACATCTAAACGGCGAAATGACCATATCAGCTGTAGGAGAGTGTAAGAAACTTGTTAAAAATAATACTCAGTTTGTTTGCAAGTTAGTTAAAAAATCTTTATTTTTTAATTTTAAAAAATTTAAAATTTAATATTACAATGCACAGTCTGCAATTTATTTGACTTAAAAATATCCTTTGTGTTGGTTCTTACACAGTTAAGAAACCAACTCTGCTTATATTTAGTTGACATTTAAAATTTAAATTAAGAATTTACGATTTCAATTTTCTTTCAATCAGAGTATGCCAAAGCGTAAAACTTTGCTCTACTTGACGGTCAATCTTATTTGTCGAACATATAACCCTTTACTACTTGTCATAATTTTATTTCGTTATCCCAGGTTCTCAACCTTGTGATTTTAAACGTCAATAGTTGGTTTTGTTTACATAATTTTTTACTGAAAATTTAATTGTTACAAATTACCAATATTCGTTGATTCAAGCAAAGCCTTACTTTTCAACACACTCCGAAAGATCCCTACTTTTCACATTTTGTTCAATTTATTTAAACTTTCTAAACACACTACTTTATTTATGGCCATATTTTACATAGCCATGTAAATGATATAATTTTTTCTATATCTTTATCAATTTTAAAAGACCTTTTTAAACTTCAATTTCTATTTACTTTAGCAGGTAAAATTTCAATCAATTTTAACAAACAACCTAAAAACAATTTCATAAAACATATCAAATTATATAAAAACCAATTATGAAATACATACTGAAACAAAAATTACATATAAAACGTATAGCCATATCTCCCACAAGATTATCAAAATATTTACTGAACATCAAATCATAATTTATAAAAATTGTTAAAACATCTGCTGAATAAATTCAAACACCTTCCCATATTGAAATTATAATATTTAAATACATATTTTAATAAAAACGTTTACTGAAACATATTTAAAACCTTTTTCAAACATATCCTCAATCCTTTACAAAATCTACAAATTTATTTAAATTTATTTAACCCTTTGATTAGAAAATATTTAACCCTTTGGTTACTATTTGATTAACCCTTTCGGCATGAAAATTCACATAATGAAATTTATTAAAACCTAGTTACACCCTTTTGAACTGATCCTTGATCATTTACAAAGAAATTTACAAATTTTAAAATTTATTAAACCCTTTTTATATAAAAACAAAAAACCCTTTAGTTATCATTTGGTTAACCCTTTCTTCATTTAAATTATAAATACTGAGTTTTGTTTACAACTTATTTAATCATAGTTAAACCCTTTTAATGTAAAATATGTAACCCTTTGGTTATCATTTGAATTAACCCTTTCTTCATGACAATTATACATACTGAAGTTTAATTAAAATTTATTTAAAATTTATCAATGCAATTTCTGAAGGAAATTGATATTTAATAAATTTTGTATACCTTTGCTAAATGGCTACTAGCCCATTTGCCTTTATTATAGAACTTACATTTTTAAACCAATTTGCAAAAATTTCAATTTTCTTTCTAAGTTACCCTACCACCAAGATATTATTTTATATACACATAAATCATGAAATAAACAATATATATATACTTATAATTCAAAAAAGAAAACTTATATTAACATATTATTTCGGTTAGCTAGACCCACTTACAAATTTAAAATCTCTTGGTTAACTGAACCCTTTTATTTCTTTTTAAAATATTTAAAATCTACACATCAAAATCATTTCCCTTTATTCTTACTCAAACCTTGGTTTGATTCAATTTATTTTATACACCTATATAATTTCACCCATTTCTAAATAAAATCAAAAGTTTAAAGTAGATAACTTCAGTTTGATATAATCCTTGTTTATTTTAAACGAAAACCATTTATGTCAATTAGTTTCATATGGAACAATGTCGTAATGACTCCTTCTAAATAAAAAACCAATTTAGTTTAATTTAATTATATGAAATAACACTCCTGTTTATAGGAGTACCGGAAACTAAAGCATAGCCTTCCAATCAGCTGTTGTAAACAATGGCCTTTTGTCCGCCATCTTGGATATTTACTTTTAGCAAATTATATTTAACTTTATTACAACCCATCTTTTATTTAAATTCTTTACACCTTCATCAGATTTTAACTCTTTAATTAATTTAAATCCCTTTATTTGATTTGTTTATTTAAAACCCTTTCCCTTTACATAAGTTCTAACCTAAAATTTCTATTTCCCTTACATTCATGAAATACAACATAATTTCTGCATTTATGGCATCGCCATCTTGAAACCCCCCACTCTTTAAAACAAAGCCACCAGCATTTACTTATTAAATTCAAAGTTTACTGTTAATGATTTGAAAATTTATTTATATTTTATAACATTTTCCCAATTTAGAAAAAATTCTTCAAATTAAAATCTTTAATTTGCAAAGGGAAAACAATTAGATCTGACCTGACTCCACACAAAACATGGCTTGCCTATCTTCTCCCTCTCTTCTCCGTCTCTCCCTTTGTTCTCCAGCGGGGTGGGGAAAGTCTGGCTTGGCTGTTGCTTCGTTCCCACGTAAGAATACTTGGATGACTTCCCACGCGTTGCCGCCATCTTTGAAATCCTCCATCCCTTTGTGTGTCTGCTAGGCCTCAGGTAGATCAGCTCGCTTCACCCTTTGGTTGAAATTCTCCCATCTTCTTTCTTCGATGCCATTCGCACCTCTTTTAAATTTTAACAGTTACCAGTAAAAATTTAGCTTTAAGCCCTTCTTTTAACACAGTTCTTGGGCATTTTTTAACACAAAAAAGAAATAGAAAAATCTTTTAAAAACGTTTATCAATTTAGTTAAATTTTGTTTAATTTTGTTAGAAATTTAAACTCACATTTTTAAAACTGTTTGCTAGGTTACACTGTTCACATCGCCTTGTCTTTCTAGTAAGGCTTCGACACACACATTTAACGACGCTCGCACATAATTTGATGGAAAATTTATGGGAAACCTCTTTCGCTGCGATCTTGAAATGCGAAAGGGCCCCATACGAAACTACAGCGTCACGACATCTCAACGAAACGAAACTTTCCCTAGCCACTCATAGTTTTTGAACTATTAACGGTAACAAAACTATTGTTCATTGTTTTACCGGAGCTACGCCCGACACCGACCTTACCCTTCGAGAGTCCTGGTTTAGCTGGGGCGTAGGACGCTTGGCTTCTTCTCACACAGGGAAACACCCCCTCCTTCCAGCCCGTTCCCACGAGTTGACAACCAATAAGGATCATATATCGATGTCGCCTGATCGGCGCGCGCACTCCTTTTGTACTAGTGCGTAACGGCTCGCAATATTGATAGACCAATCGATTTAATCCACTTTTTCGATCAAGCCGTATAACTCTTTAAGGGTGCTTCTGATGAAATTTTATTATTCTTTATTTTTGATTTTTCTCGTCTTGCTTTATCTCTGGAAATGTCGATGGTAACTCTAGGCCAATTTTGACCATCTTCCCCTTGCAAACGGCCTTAAATTTAAGTTTCAAACCCTTCCCACGGTGGCTTGGTTTGTTTTACTTACAAGAAATTCAAACTCTTTATGTTTTAAATTTTATATTTTTGCGGCATGTATTCCAAGAGAATATTGCCCGCCGCAATGTGTGTAACAATGTTTATATTAGCTCACTTTATTGTATGGTACACATTTTGTAATGGAATAACTAACTTCCTAAAACCCTTGGGTCCTGAAACTTTAAACATAGCTCAGGAATGGATTACAGTGCAACAATATTGAATAACTGGGCTTGTAAGAAGCTCAATATAATATGAACTTTCTACTTGAATTATAAATAGCTTGGCCTATGGGTAAAATCTGTGATAGCTAATTAAACGAAATTCGTTATAAAACCGTTTTAAAAGATGAAAAATATATACAAATTTCCCCTAGATACATACAGACATCTAAAATAATTTAATATAAATATTATTATTACTATTTATATGATAATGGAAATATTTTTAGAATAACAAATAAAAATTAGCCCGTAAAAAATCCTATATCTATACAAGAACGAGGGATGTACAGATTATTATGTATTTATATTCTAAGCTAATATTTTAATATTAGGTGAATCCTAATAATGTATTAGGATGTTTCAGGATGTATTAGGATTCTGTTTAAAATTCAAGACATGAAAATGAGAAACATGTATAGCTAATTATAGAAATTGTAAGGAGTAACTGTTGTTTAAAAAACTCACATATCAGTTAACATTATCTGCATTGTAATAAAATTGTAGATCCATGCATCAGTTATTGTATATGGAGCCCAAGCTGTGTCTTGAATTTTTAAAGTTTTTTATATTTATCAAAATTAATTATTAAGATCTATTGAAACTCACCTATCAATAGAACATTAGCAGAGTACGTAAAGGCATATTTATCTTTAAAGCCTTGTGTACCTTAATGGGTCTAGGATTAGTTATTGTTTATAATTAATTGTTTATCAAGAGGATTATTTAGAATTTTATTTTTAAGTATTTATATATTTTATTTGCATGCGTAAGAGGTTTTTTTAATACCTAATTTCATGTAAACAAGATATGATTTCATGATTCAATTAAATTTGACATAATTAATTATTAATTATATTAAATTATTTATCGGAAGGATTTTTAGATTTTATTTTCAAATACTTATCTGTTTTACTTGCATTAGTAAAAGGTTTTTTCGAACATTTCAAACCGTGCAAACAAGTAATTATTTCATGATACAATTTGAAAAGACAAGCTTAGCAATTTTTTAAATACATTTAAATCAATTTTATTAGGATTCCAAAAATAGCTCTAAAAAGCTATACAGTATATATATATATATATATATATATATATATATATATATATATATATAAGTATATTCTGAATTGATGTGTCTGTTAAAGGTATAGTGTTCACGCTTAATTCAGTTGCACACAAAATAATTGATTATCAGAAATGCGAGTCCATTTCCCTCTTATCAAAAGATAAGATTAGATAGCAATCGATACAACCATTTGGAACTCGCCTATTCAATCATGTAACGGTTACGCTGTAAATATTTAGTGAGGAGTAATGGCGGACAAAGTATCGTATATAGGCCTAATAACCTTCTCTTGTAAACACATTGCATGTGCGTTGTTGTTAGCGGAAATTGTCGCCTGCGATACGTCTGGCGAGGGTAAGTCATTTGGGCAATTTACGTACGTTGCCTAGTTTATTCCCCATACACAGAGTGTAAGGAAATACAATCATTTTCGACACAATTTATGGATTTTGGTGTTTTATAAGAGCCTATATTATTTTATTTGTACTCTCCTTGTTCTCATTGAACAATGAAATGAAACATTTTATACAAGATGACTTCTTTTGATAGTTTTCTGCCTTAAACTGCGCGTTTACTGTGCCTCCTTAGTAATACACATAAAGGCTTCAAACATTTATTAGTAATAATTCATACAGCTGTTTGTATTTTTTAGTAACTGTAAGGGTTGGTCAGTATGATGGTTATGCCTACTACGAAATGGTTGTGAACATGGATAAGACTAATGTAGAGGTATTAAGCATTACTATCTACAGGATATGGGGAAATGTGGCATCAAGTGTGCAGGGTTGCATACCTTGAGGTGACCAATTGTACCGAAATGGCTTAAGCTTAAGTAGCTTTCTACGGTAGGTGGATGGACATGCTCGGAGGTACACAGAAACATCCAAGAGGAGAAATGACGTGCAATAATTTGTTTGCACTTTATTTCATTCAACACTCGGACATACACTCTACCCACTCTTACACTTACGCACACTTACAATGAATTGTTATTTTAAACAATTCTTACACACTTATGCAGCTAGAATTGATTCAAAGCATTGGCTTTAATCTCCTGGTGAGTGAAGAATTTAATTGAATTTCTGGTAATTCGGCTAAATTATAGCATTACGTAACATCTCTGGCGCCCATATTGTCCAAAATAGCATTGGTTTAAAACTCATGCCCCCATATTTACATTAATATCATCGCTTTACATCTCTGGGCACAATATTGCCAATAATAGCATTATGTAACATCTCTGGCGCCCATATTGCTCAAATTAGCATTGGTTTAGAACTCATGCCACCATATTCCCATTAATAGCATAGCTTTACATCTCTGGCCACAATATTGCCAATAATAGCGTATTTAACATATCTGGCTCCCATATTGCCCAAATAAGCATACTAGCATATTAATAGCATAGCTTTACATCACTGGCACATATATTGCGAATAACAGCATTGTTTTAGATCTCTGGCACCCATATTCGCATTATTAGCAGTCCTTTAAATCTCTGGCACTTATGTTGCCAATAATAGCATTGCTTTACATCGCTGTCACCCATATTACCAGAAATAACATTGCTTTACTTCGCTGGCGCACATATTCCCAATAATAGCAATGCTTTACATCTCTGGCACATATATTGCTAATAACAGCATTGTTTAAGATCTCTGGCACCTATATTCCCAATAATAGCAATGCTTTACATCTCTCGTACTCAAGTTGCCAATAATAGCACTGCTTTAAATCTATACACCCATCTTGTTAATAATAGTATTTCTTACATCTCTGGTGCCTATATTCCCAATAATAGGACTACTTTATATTTTTGACACCCATATATTTCAATGATGGTATTGCTCTACATCTTTGGCCCCCGTATTGCCAATACATCTTTGCTCAAAGCTCCCTGTTCAGAAACACCAAAAAAGTGTGAAGTTTTTATTTTAAGCTTTCACAATTTTTCGACATTCGGCTAACTTATCGTCACTGCACATAAACTTTCATATTAAGTTTTAAAAATTTAATTTTATTTGGATCAATATTAAATCTAAATTTAAATAATTCTCCATTCAAGCACCCATTTGACCAAGTACAGAAATCATAAAACCTTAGAGGGTTTTGGAGATAGGCATGCGGAACTCAAATAATTGTTGATCTTTTACTTTCTCTAATCTGTTGTCATACCTTCTAATACTGAAAGATAGTCTACTCATACTAAATTCACCCTCGAATATAACTAATATCAATATAGATTTTATGTACACATAGGTCAATAAACGGTTTTTCCTCATTGAATTTGACAATATATGGGACCACTTAATAAAATGTTAGAATAACCATTTCGGTCTCATTTCCGAGATTAAAAACAAACGTAATTGAAACAATAAAAGTACGCGGATTAACTACAAAATAAGTAATTGCCTTTGTTATAAAGTAAAATTTAAAAAATAACAAAATACGTCTCTTCAAAGTATTTTCCAAATGTCACCAAAGGATAAAAGAACGATCAAAGTCAAGACTAAAGAAATAAATAAATGGAAACATTAAAGGAATTATAAGACAATGTAACTTTCTAAATAATGAATTGGAAACTAGGAACGAAAAACGTTAGTTAAAAAATCATTGTAAAAAGTAATACAACAAAATGTACGAATTATTTTATTTCATTATCTATTTATTTATCATCTAATTAAATATTTATAAATCAAATATACCCATATTATTAACTCCAAGCTCATCAACGTAAGAGTGTACAACAAAAACATTATGGAAAATGTTCAGAAAATTTACCATTAATATTGAAATGTTGTTAAAAATAATTATAATACTTCATATGCATGGCATTACATATTATTGTTTTTATTGTTATTAAATGAAGCCAATGTTTAATAACTTATTTCTTACTATTAACAAAAAGTATACATAAGCCAATATTTAATAAAGTTAGTGTGTATTTTCGTGCATACTATGGCTGTTTCTTATTTTATGTTTATAAAAACCTCTACGTTTATTTATAATTCACGTTCTAAAATACCACTACTGACACCAAGTAGCGGAAAATTGAACTGTCATAAAAGCCTCGTACTTAAAGATGACATTTTGTCGGCTGTTAAAAAATGTAACCTCACATAGGTTTATTTTCCTGTTACTTTTTTAAAAAAATTCAAGCGTTTTGTATTTGTTGGCCGCCAGTTTGTGTATTGATACATTTCTTGCTCCTAATAACGATTTAACCCATTGCGGATTAAATTAATCGCGAGTCGAGTGACCTAGCGGCACGAATTAATTCGTCGTACCGGGTGATCACGGCAACTAATTTTTGTTGCGCTGGAAACCATTGCTTAGATATGAAGACCGTGTTGCCGGGGCTCATCTTTGAGACGTTAACACACTCACAAGGGTCAAGCAGACAAGCATTCTACAAACAAAACCATCTAGCTTCTTGAAGCATCGATGAAAACCGATGACGAGGGACGCAAGTCCGTATGCCCGGTAAACACATTTTATAGGGACGAGATAGCGTCAACACAAAATAATTTGTTAAGTTTATTCCAAAAAGATAACTTTAATACAAATATTTCCTTAATTCAAAGAATAAAATAATTTACTAAAGAACGATAAGACTTTAACAAATACCGATTTCATAAGAGGCCAAGTATAAGTAATTATTTCATAACTGAGTGATTATTTTAGAACTTACGTGCTGACGCGTTTCGAAACGTCAGTTACTCTGTTAGACGTTTAGACCGTCTACTTAGTAGACGTTTAGCTTCGTCAGTGAAACGATTGTTTCGAAACGCGTCAGTACGTAAGTTCTAAAGTAATCAATCAGTTATGCGGTAATTACTTATAGTTTAATCAGTGAATTCATGATGATTACAACAAACAACTATAGAGACGAAATGTTTCTCTACAATGAATCTAGTTGTGTTATTAAACTCACCCCTCCCCCCACACACACACACTGAATCTCTTTGTAGCATGCGACGCAAAGCTAAACAATACACCACATTTAATTACAATAGTGTGTGAAATTAATTGCTCACTAGCAGGTAACACACATTACGATTGTATATATCTGACAAGAAACAATGTAAAGTCACAGCTGACTATAAATCGTTTTCATTTGCTTCCTGTTTTTAAGTGGACAACCTTTACTTTTCCCAACTTACTATTCATGTTCCATTATTCATCTACCATTACTGTATTTGTTTATGTATCATGTACTTTGCATGTATTTACTTAACGGTTTTTCATGTGAAAAGCAAGTAAGAATTTAGAGTGCCAATGGTAAATTCAAAATATGGAAGGTAACAGTTCAAATTTATTTTGAACAGATTAAAAGTGAACGGTTGTTCTCAAAATGAATAGATGCTCGAAATATAGACTTTCTTTCCCACATTTAACCTATAGATCGTTATTCGTGTATATTGATTTCGTTAAAGTATAAACCTTGCTGTTTTTGTCTGGTCCATTTTGAGGCTTTTTGAAAATGTTCTTATTGATATTTCCTAGATAAAAACCACTACTGATATTTTTGAGCAGACGAATGTCGCACTTTCGTTGTTCAATATGTGAGTCACACACAAGACTCTTGGTCAGGTGTGCTACTGTGAGTCCGTGGTAAGTCAATGTCCATAGGGTTACGAACATAGGGTTAACTATGTGTTCGAATATAGTGTTTAATTGTTAGTGTGTTTGTCGTTTCGAATGGTCGTTCATTTTAAAACCAATCAAACACAATCTAAACGACTAAACACATTGATAATAAAACACTATATTTGAACACATAATTAACAAACACTCTATGAACAACACAGCACAGAACACTAAAATATACTATACTCACAATAACACAACACACCAGCAACAGTCTTCCATGAGACTCATATAATTGAACAATACACTGATCTAGTCCGAAACGTGTCTGCTGAAATATATCGATAATTAATGTTTTTTTTTGTAATCAAGTGATATCAATAACAATATTATTAGAGTGTAATTTTCAGATAAAAAATTTCATAGTTGCAAAAACTATGACTGAAACAAAAACCACAGTTGAAGTTTGCTCTTTTTTTCCAGAATTAATGTCAACTCATAGCTAATAAACAATTTCACTTGTTCATAATCTTAAAGATAAAGTAACTATTTTCTAGCAAAAGTTTACACTACCATGCTCTCACTTACTTTTCTACATCTTATAACCAATAATTTCAATTATACTAGAATATTGTTGAACACCTTTACAGCAATCTTTCTCTTAAATATTAATTTCAAATAAAACATATTTGGAAAAATATATCCAAACATCTGTAATTTACTCAACATCCCAAACGGAAAAACCACCGACACGCGGAAATAAAAGCAAAATTTATCGAAGTATTTCGGATATACGGGAAAGGAATGCGTCAGACAGTTTTTCCACCGTTCCGAAGTTCAGTATATGGAAAATAACTGGAGAATTTATAACATAGACTCATAAATTACAAACATAACTTCCGTTTATCGAGTGTAATGACCGAGGTAGAGGTTGGAAAATGTTACGTTTAAAATAATGCAGTAGGCAGATATAAACTGTTCCAGCTTTCGTGGAATAGTTAGATATTTTATTTGGATTTACAGTTGTGTTAATATTTTACAGGTGAAACTGGATGGAGGCCATATCCACGACGGGGCTACGGCTATACAAGTCAACCGGGTATGAATAAACAATGATTCACTATGAAAAGTTATATTTATTCTGACTTATTATTCTATATTGAAAAAAAATGTATCTGAAATACATTCTCCAGGCTGTAATAGCATTTCCAACAGTACCTTTTAAACAATGAAATATGTATTTTGTATTACCCTATAATTATCCACATTGGGTGTAATTAGCTCTTTTATTCTTAAAAAAGTTTTTTTTAATATTTTATTTCGAAAAATATTGGTATTTATGTATTAACGGAAGTTGAGAATTTTCTAGTATTTAGTATCGATTCAACGAAAGGGCAATATACGTTATATAAGAGTAAAACACCATTTCTAACTCTCATTCAAATTTCCAGACTGCTATTAGCCGTACTTTAATCGAATTCTTTGCTCTGAAGTAGTCAATTTCCGTAGTCATTCGGTTTTTGTGTCGTTCTGTGCTTTTATCCACCAACATGAGCCTTAATAAACTCAGGTTTTATACAATTTTATAAACTAAATTCAAGGTCTACAACACCAAGCTCTGATGTCGTATTTCATCCGTTAATGATTAGATATTGACGGAAACAGAAAAAATCAATTACAGACTGGAAAGTGTACAAACGTTTTTATTCAGTCTAGTACGTCCTCTATATGGAGGAACTTTAACGTGTTTATGAAAACCGGCAAACAGGGTTGAAATAAGGTAAACATAATAAATTAAAAAGGAAAATTTTGAAATGTAAAAATTCAAATCAAGAAGAAGAAAGGCTGTACGTTTCGCTGGGGGAATTAATATGTTTATTTTTACTTGCTTAACTGGTTTAACGCTTGGCTGAACGATTGCCAAAAATAAACTAAATTAATTACATCACAAAGCCTTGCGTTTTGGAAATAAAACATCGGAATCTTCTTACGTGAATAGTTAACGTGAAGTAATAAAAACAGGAGCAGCAAGTGTATAGGTAAGGAAACAACCGTTGAACTACTGCACCATATTGTCATACCTAGCGGAAAGTGGCATCACACTCCAACGAAAAATATTTGTAAAGGAATCTTTCCATCATTTTAGGTAAGAGTAAGTGCACTGTATTCAGGTTCAGTTATTGTGAGAATTAGCGACCACCAACGATATTTTTGAAAATTGTTCAAAAACACCAAATAGGATAATTATGCACAAGAACTTTTTTATTTGTCCTCGAACAAAAAATTTTCTAATTTAAAATAGCGTGAAATTTCAGTGTGGAGGAATAAGTTGTGCATCAGCCGCGGAGTGATACAGTGACGTCACAACTCTAGTTGGTGTTTTAGTAATCTAAACTTTATGAATCAAAAACCTTTCCTGAAGCTATATTGATTGCTATTATTTTTTTATTTCCAGGAAAGGTTAATTTTATATATATCTATATAGAAATAAACCAATAAAGTATGCAGTTTAAATAAACATATGCAAGAAAACATTAAAACTAACCCAAAACGTTGTTTCTCAAATATCTACACACGTAAGCTATGCGTAACGTCACTGTATCACTCCGCGCCGATGTACGACATTTTTACCCAACATTATAATGATAGGGAAAACTTTCTGAGGACAATAGAAAAAAAATTCTTGTGCATATCGTCCTATTTGGTGGTTTTGACAAATTTTCAAAAATATCGTAGGTGACCGCTAAATCTCACAATTACCTCAGGTTCTGCTAACACCGGAACGTATGCTGTGTGGTCATGAAATCATAGATACATTCAGGACCCCTGTACTAGGCATTCAGCATTCCCGAAAGCCCATCTCTACTTGTCAGCACATCTTAAAATGACTGCCAAACATGGGCGTTGGGTAGTTAATAAGTACGGCTTTACGGTTCAGTTAGTCACAATCTGATTCGTCTACCTTTAGTTGTGATGTATATAAAAGCAATGCTAATATTAGATACTCTAATAAAAACAACGTTCGATGAATGAATGCTCAGAAGTGTATTATTTTGAGACAAATTTCCTTAAGTACTTAGGGTGAGAGAATAGTCTGTTTATTATAAATTTGTAGTGTGTGCACTGGAATATCAAATGTAAAACATTCCATAAAAACGACAAGAAAAATGAAAAAGCAATGAATCAATAGAGAATATTCATGGAGAATATTACTCCCAAAAATAATAAATAATCCTGGATAATAAACTTGTCTGTCATGTTTATTTTGATCCATCAGAAGAGAATTTGGATGTGGTCTGCTTTTTATGTTGAAGCAGTTCGGGATAAGCTATATTATTGATATTATTAATAAGGATGACTACTAACACGAACATCATAAAGGCGTTGTTTTTAGTGAACCAGATAGTTTTTAGTTTAACTAAGCAGTATCTGGATAAAATTAAATATAAAGCAAGTGTCAAAAATAAAAAGGATTTTTCGTTTCAGAAAACACTATGCATATATTCTCATATCATTCATGGGACATTTAAGTATATGTTGTTACGTTCTTACAAGGGTTCAATAAATATTATGGAGATTGACTAGATACCTATTTATAAATCATACGTTAACATTTATAAAAGCATCCTCACACTGTTTTAATTAGTTAATTGTTGATTAGTAAATGAGTTGGCTAATAGTTTATTTACACTCAAAACGTGCAGTACGTTTCTGTCACAACCACTAAGGGTTTACTCCATTGACTGCATTATAAACATTGATCTTCCACGCTCAATGAAACCTTTATAAATGAACTTGTTGTTTCTAGTCATTTCTATCCGCTTTACTTCTAGAGAGCTCTAGCTTTTACCAGACGGTGGACTGTTGTCTCCTTGCAAGCGTTTAAAGATGTTATACATGCCAATTATATAGATACTAATTTATTAGTGTGTCATAAATCACTAGTGGGACGTTAATCCCTATAATATACAATATCTACAAAAGCCTACTTACTGTATATACAAAATTATTCCATTTTTCAAAACTGATTACCGAAATATATGTGTTGAATTTGAGAATAGCCAAAAAACAGGCTCTTATACTTCAGAAAATATTGCATTTTATTCATCGTTATAGACATATCTATTAGTAATTCAAATAATTTAATCAGATCGAAAATATTAAAATTAAAAAAATTAAAAAGCAAACAATTATTCGATTGTAAACCAAAATATAAACAAAGATTAGAAAAATTGTTCTTTTAATGAGTCCTTTTTTCCATGTTCCTCTAAACTTCTGCATCTTCAAGGATGATTTTCTTTGCCAAAAATGATACCGTGTAAAGCGTAAATAATTAGTTCATTTTCCTTTGGCTTTTTTCCAAAATACTGTTGATAGTTGGATGAATTTATTAAAATAAACAAATTTTTAAGAATACCAATTATTAAACAATAATGTATTAGAAATGAAGTGTATTATAACAGTTTCAATGTTTAAATAATTTTATAATAATGAAGTTCACTACTATAATATGTTGTCTGTGTTTCAGGTCGTTACGGGACCTACCAAAATTCAAATAGTTACGGTGGGAGTAGATACCAGACAAGAGCATATGGCTCATATCAAGGTGCGTTAATCCTGCAATCCTTCTCACACAGAAAAACTATTTTAGTTTACAGCTTAGGAATACTAGAGACAACAATATAATAAACAATATTTAGTTTATTTATTCCTAATTGAATTATATATTAACACTAATATGTCACTAGGTCTCCTTGTTAATTATTTGATTTAATTTTTTTTTCAAATAGATTTAAACTACAATTGAGCGTTAAAACGTAAATTAAAACTTTTTTGCTGATATTATGATCGGTAAAAGTTTATTTTGGTCGCGTTGTTTATTTTTCGTGGAAACTGGGTGAAGTTTTTAAACTATTAAAAACTAGCGCACGTCTGTTATGATACGAGCTTGATATATTACTTGTACTAAATTACAACTACATTTTAATATCACCAGGAGAGTATTTGGTTAAATTTTAAGTTCATAAATATAACGTGACATAATTGAATGAAAACATACACACACACACACACACACACACACACACACACACACACACACACACACACACACACACACACACACACACATACACACACACACACACACACACACACACATACACACACACACACACACACACACACACACACACACATACACACACACACACACACACACACACACACACACACACACACACACACACACACACACACACATACATACACACACACACACACACACACACACACACACACACACACACATATATATATATATATATATATATATATATATATATATAATATAAGAGAGAGAGAGAGATGGTTTATATAATAGTTGATTAAACTCATGCTAAAACAGTATATTACTGGTCCGTGTGTTATTTGTGATATCAAGGTTTCAAACTATCGTTTGGGCTAGATAGTTATTGTACGAATAAAATTGATAATATTAATATGGTGAGTTTATTTTATCTCTACGAAATTGCTACAGCATAAACAGTATTGCCAACTTTCGCCCAACTAACTTACCCTGTACGGATTACTGCAAAATAATTTATCGCGAATAAAATAAATTTTAGCACTCTGCCTGTAGTAATTAGAAAGTTGTGTTAATTAAAAGTTATTTGCATTACCAAAAAATAACTTTTCATAATGAACAGATAAATTAGTCTGCATAAGAATATTATGCATACAGCCTATAATATTTATAACATGAGATGTAGCAGTGGCAGCGGTCAGAATTACCACTGGCCACGACTTCCTGGCAGTCCATCTGCGCCGCATCGGGTTAGGCGCAGTTGCGGACTGTACGCTGTGCCAACACCCCAGGATAACGCAGCCCACCTACCCAATGCCCACCCCTAGCAGCCAAATCTGTGGACGAAGAAGAAGACGATTACAGGGAGCCTCTACTGGCCACCGCCAAATGGCTAACCTGCCAAGGGTGGGCGTTGGCTAGTAAGTAGGTATATAATAATATAAACCGTTTTGTATGACGTCATATTTTAATAGGAGTTAAAATAATGAACTATATTGTTTTAACCGCAATGTAGTAGCATATGCAATTATGCTTTGTATATTGCTCTATATAAATATATGTATGTCATCCTTATAGAGCAGCCTAGTATAGGCCTATATCTATAGCAAAAACCATCACGTAAACATTAAGGTTTGCAGAACTCTGCAATGATTTCCCATGCTTGGAAGATTAGTGACTTCAACTCGCACAGACGGCAATATCTTACAAGACACCACGGAATCGCCTAATATTGGAAGTAAAAATAATCCAAACTAAATTTATGTAACACCAAAAATGTGGCCTTAGTTTTTGACAAAGAGATTTTATACATCTTAGTAGTTATACTTTAGATTATGTGTGGTTGTACTCATTCTTGAGGATAACTTTGTCATTAAAACGCGCATGGAAAGATATTTATTGTGATTTCAGATTCGTTGTAATTAGTTAATTATTTATTTAGTTGATCGAAATTGAATGGTTGTATTTAGTTTTAGATTCAAGCCATATTTTAATCGTTATCGCATTAACAAGGCGCCGAAGTTTCGCCAGAATCTTATCACTGACGAGTTGAATCCAAAAGTGGATACATGAGATTCTGGCGAGATATTGGCAATGTGTTTTATGCACAACTAAATGAACGGATGTTTTTCGGATATTAACTACTCCTGTGCTCCACTTCAAACAGAAATTAATTTGTAATTTCATTTCCCATCCATCCTATCTAGCCTTTAAAGTACCGATACCAATCTTTTTCATTTATTACATTTATTTCTTTTTATGTATTTATTACATATTCTCTTACATGTTAATTAGCTGTATTCTTTCCCGTATTTATAACTTCTTCAATGTGTTCAGTAGCTAAAGATATTGGGAAATATTTCTTTTCTATTTCGTTTTATTTTGTTTTGCTTTTCATATTTCTTTCTTCTACTTTTAGTCCAGTTCTCTAAATCGTACTTCATAATAACATAGTTTTGTTATACGCAACAATGGTCGTGATATACTATCATTTAGCAACCATAGTCATTATATATTATCAGTTAGCAACAACGATAGTGAAATATTGTCCTATAGCGACAATGGTCGTTATATAATATCACTAAGCAACCATGATCGTGAATATTATTACTTTACAACAATGGTAGCAATATTTTATCAATTAGCAACAATGTAAATTTGTATTAAAGATGTTGCCATCTATAAATTCTGTTTTTACTAAACTATTTTACTTCTGTGTGTGGATCGTTTCTTTTAATAAAAGTAGAAAACTACTAAAAGCCTTGAACGATATAATTAAATTTCAAAAGCAAATAGAATTGTATTTTTTCCAATAAATGCTCTTTATCACAACGATTATTACTTTAAGATAAGTTCTTCACTCTTTATCAATCGAAACTATTCTCGATTCCTTTATAAATATAACAGCTCAAAGTTTTCAATGACTTATATTTTGTTTTATTATTTCAAATGTTTCAAAAACAAACTGGTTTCAGGTAGATATGGTAACAACCAGTACCAATACACAAGTAAATATGGGTGGAGCAATTACCAGAGGAAACCTTACAGCTATGCCCCAGGTGTGTATAAACTTCTTGAACGAAGTTTCAAGTGAAACTTTGAAGCAAAGTTACAATGCTCTTTGGTTATTATTATTATTGGAATTAAACTTCATTTTAAATTAATAAAGCTTAAATGATTAACAAACGTATAGAGGTGGAATATAAATACAGTATTAACATGACGTAATTTGTGTGAATTGGATATAATGAAACGATATATATATATATATATATATATATATATATATATATATATATATATGTGTGTATGTATATATTTGGAACTAAAAGATATATTTCAAAGTTTAATAAAAAAAACATTGATTTCATTATTCTTTATTTCATTAAAATTTAAACTCGACATTTTTTTAAAACTTATTTGGTACCACATGAAGCAATTCTCTGTTATTAAAAATTAATAGAGTACAAAACCTCTGTATTTGTATTCGTAAAATGATTTTATAAAAGAGTTGAAAGAATTCAAAAAGGTAATGGAAATAAATTTATATATTTATTGAGAAACACCAAAAGAAATATTTTTAAAATATAAAATATTAATCAATTTTGCTACGTAATCAGCTTATCAGAACCTCGTTTCCACGTTTTTTTGATTAAAATACTGCAGGGATTAAATCAGTGACTTTCAGTTCCTTTTAGAATTTTACAGAAAATTAATTAAATTAAATTTAGAACGTTCAGATGAAAAACTATATTAACCAAGGTTCGTCCAAAACACTGATACGGTTTAAACTTATATATAATATTTTTTCGTATCCCGTATTCCATTTTTTCTGCCAATGTTTCTTCATGGTGTAAATATAATGATCCGAATATGACAGAGTTACCAAACGTCTAACTTAAAATATCCCTAATTACAAAATTTTTAATCTCTTATGGTATTAACCAAAACTTGAATGTTTTACGATCTCCACTGATGTTTAGGTAAAGATTTTCATAAGAATATGTGAATTTGTTTTGAAAATGTTTGATATTGCAAACAATATCTGAAATTATTGTTTGTAATTAATTTACAGGCCAATACCAAAGGTATTCCCGGAGGCCATACAATGGTGATAGAGAAATGGTTCTGGAGAACAGAAGGGCAAGTTGGAACAGGTATCAGAGTGGAGGAGGGGCACCACCATACCAAAGGAATCGTAAGTACCCCTTCAGGCTGCCAGTCCTCCGACCCTTATAATTCCCTGTTAACCATCCTGGCACTGCTTGGCACAATTAGTCATGTATTTGTAGTTCAGAATTAAAACCTATTTAATTTCATATACAACTATATATTGTAGTTCCATAAAAGGAGTGAAAAAGTTACAAAAAGTTTTAATAATTAACCAACTATATAGGGGATATAGTTCCCTATATATAATACAGGTTGAACTATTATTTACAAAAAAAAAAACAGTTACAATGATAATATAATATTCATAGTTTTGAAAACCTTCTACGATGTGAAATTTATACATTATGGATGTAAGATAGATAATCAGTGAGCAATGTAAGCCTACTCATACCCATAAATATTTTGTTATTATTTTAATTTAATTTTATTTATGTAAAAAATACTTCAACAATAAATTGCACCATATATAGTTCATCTTTTAATAATATAGTTTCACTTTTGGAGCCGTTTCTATTTAATTCTTATTCTCCTTTCAATCAAACTACAATTTTATTGATATCTTTGAAATAAATAGAATAGATTTTCATAATAAACAATAGGAGACCGATTCCCGGTTCAAGTGTGCGAACACGATTTACAGAGGATTCTAAGGATCGTTGTGCTGGCAGCAAGAGGATGTAGCGCTCTTCCGAAATATCACAGGCTAAATATTGGTATTACTGGTTCTATAATTTTTAAGCGCATTTTAATCCTCTAGAATGATGTCGCCTGCTGAAAGGAGAGTCCATTAGGAGAAAATGGGCTTTTTGTGTGGAGCTCGTCTATTTCCTGACTTGTAAGAAATGTACCATTCCTATCCAACGTTATGAAGGCCCTGATATTTTAGCTACGCCGAATAACAATAAAAATATTTGATTAAATAACACTTAACTAAGTGAATACGTAAGGGGTTACTTTCTGACGCGTTTCGAAACAATTGTTCCCTTCAGAGAGGCTTAGCTTCGAAACGATTGTTTCCAAACGCGTTAGTAAGTAAGCCCTTACGTATTCACTTAGTTAAGTGTTATTTAATTGAAATTTAATCAGTGAATTCAAGATGATTACAACAAGCAAGAATAAAAATCCAATTTGTTTTATTAAATTTTGAGCAAAATATTTAAATAAAAACTGTTATTTTTTCAATTGACGATTAATTTCTGGCATAGTACTTTATTATAATTTAAACACAACTATTATTACATTATTTATAACATAAAAAGGTTCCAAATACAATGTTATGTAAATTAGTTACCTTCAAGATAGCTGGGTTGTATCTAATACGGTTTGCATTTTGTATTTTGAGGTTTTATAGTTATTTGCACCACTATGTTTATTCCCCTTATTTATATATTGTTTTTGCTATTTTGTGGGACCCGGAGGGTTGCTATTTTGTGGGATCCGGAGGGTTGCTATTTTGTAGGATCCGGAGCGTTGCTATTTTGTGGGACCCGGAGGGTTGCTATTTTGTGGGATCCGGAAGGTTGCTATTTTGTGAGATCCGGAGGGTTGCTATTTTGTGGGACCCGGAGGGTTGCTATTTTGTGGGACCCGGAGGGTTGCTATTTTATTCCATTGTTATGGCTATTAACATCATTATTATTTAATATGTTGCCCGCAATGACACCTCAGAGTCAGATGCACCCTTGTGAATAAGAGTGTTGGAAAGACATACGGCTGTCGATCAATGCAGTATGTTTTTTCAAGAAGGTTATTGGTAAAACAACCAAATGGGATCCATTCTTACTTTATTTAGACCAATACTAATGACACTGTTAAATATAATATTTAGTTCACATTCCTGAACAGACAAAAAGTAAATAAATTCTTTAACAAAATATTATTATTTTCCAAATTATAATATTTGAACAGATGAACCTTCTATCTAGTTCAGTGTCGTGTTTGTAGACGACGTTTCTAATACGTTTCTCCATTTTACTCTAATAAAGAAAAGTAAATAATTATTCATTGACTGATTCTTTCTATAATTGATTCTAATAAAAATGCATTGCAAGGTTAATTCCGATTTTTATTTTATGATTAGGACTTCTTTCGCCGATTTATTTCTGTAAATCTTTATCTTATAATATCATTATGAATTCACCCTTTTCTGGTTTTTCTTCAGGTTCTGTTTTCGTTACAGATATATGAAGTTATGATTTGAATTGTCTTAAAAATAAATGTAGTCGTTCTCTCTACCTCATGGCGGTTGTCAATCGGCTTCCCAATGAGAGCTAAAGCGTGGGGACTATCTATATCTAACGAACTCGCTGCCCCCACGAATGCTACCCTAGACTCTCTTCTACTCAAACCCGGCGACCTATGTCACCAAAACTAGGTGGATATATGCTATGACCAGTTGTATAGTGCGGGCCACGTAACTGTTAACTTGGCATTGCGAGATGCCTCGTATACTACCTATTATTTAAACATGTTACATATTCAGAATGTCTTATACTATTTGTTATCGAATTTATCTAATACTGATGTCTAATATAAGTAAGTATTTTGCCAGTCCTTATCGTGTTTGTATGAAAGTATTTATACTGACCGCCTACCTACTGAGATCTCTCAATGTCAAGTGCACGGTTACGTGGTTTGTGCACTATACCAGTTTATAAGAGCACAGGAACGCTACTGTAAGGCCTACAATGTTCACCGATCCTCCACTGGGTCGAGTTCCCAGTACAATTACAGAATTAAAACCTTTCGTTAAAATACCCATATTGATCAGTTAGGTCGAGGTAGTACAATCGGACCTTTAATAACCCTCGGTTGGCCTTATCCTCAATGGGACTCTCAAAATGGGGGTTTGGAGAGCAGGAAGCCATCAGCCTACAGCCATCGACCTGCCACTAACCCGTAACGACTCTAAAGTTTTACAGATAGGTTATTGCAACCTTTGAAATAGGAGTGGAAAGCTTTCCTGTCATACTCCGAAACCATCATCGGAGTAAAAGTTTTGCAGTCATAACATTTGCTTCGTCCGATTTCAGGTTATACGAAATATTTGCATTATTGCTTGTATCCATCTAATCTTATCCTTCTTTGCATAGCAACGTTTTGGGATTTTAATCTTCTATGATCTTTCGCTAATATTTTAACAGATAAAGCAGTGAACCAGTTACGTAATTATACTTCGTTACAATGGTAAGAGTTCGTTTTCGTTGATCAATTTTACTAAGACGTTTCTCGTTATATTTGCTTAGTAATATTGGAAATGCATTCTACAACTATCGCCCTATAGACTTTGAAAAATATAAAATAATGTTTGCTCTCATTTATTGAAGAATATCTTTTTATATTTGGATATTTTATAATATTCCTTTTTTTAAAAATTTATTCTGTATTTGTAAAACATATTATGTTATTATTTTTTTCTAAATTTGTATACAATATCACTAAAAAGATACCATTCTTTGCTAATTCGTTCGGTTGATTTTAAATTCTAAAGCTTTCGCGGATCTTGTAATCAAATAAAATAATCTAGTGTTTTTATCTGAGATAAAAGCCAGGCCGTTATTTTAAACTGCCAAACTATTTGTATCGAGCGTATTTTAAATACAGAGTGTATTTCTTGAGTTCTGCTCCATTGTTATTAAGAAATGGAGGCAGTAGAAAGGCATCTGTTTTTGTCGAGCTTGTGCAAATGCACGCTGTGTTTGTTACTTTGTGCGGCCAACATTGCGTGTGAGTCATTCAGTTCCATGTCGGTGGAGTTGGGCGGTAAGAGGAGTCATTGATTTACTAGATGTTTAGTTCAATGCTAAAAAAATCTTTTACTAAACATATAATTATCTAAATTTCGACCATTCCTTTATAATTCGTTTTTCCTAAAGATTGAATCGCAACAGTACTTAATGCTCTAAACGTAGTGTATATATTAATAAATGCATTTCAGAAGCAAGAATATTTACACTTTATAAACTTATTGATATTATCAACCACTTGTTTGAATTACTAAACAGGCCATAAGTATTATTTTTAGTTTAGTGTATAACTCAAGCATCCCTTGTTTAAGAATTAGTGGGTAATTAGCGTTTTTGATAATTTCAATTTAATAGATTGACGAAAAGCTGGGGCCATTACGTTTAAACTGTTTCTGGATAAAATATACATTTATTGATAAGTAAATATTTAACAAGAACAAACAATATATATATATATATATATATATATATATATATATATATATATATATGTATATATATATATATATATATATATATATATATATCTTGATATTTAACGTTATCCATTGTTTTTCCGTTGCACTGACTTTATGAAGTTAATATATTACTATTGTAAGTAATTTTATCCACCATTAAGTGCAATAATTTTACCTTGAGTGATGAGGCACCTTTCGGTCACTTGACCATTGTCGAATCAACAGAAAAACATCAGTGATTCGACAATGGTCAAGTGACCGAAAGGTGCCTCATCACTCAAGGTAAAATTATTGCACTTAATGGTGGATAAAATTACTTACAATAGTAATATATTAACCACACATATATATATATTAATCCAAACCACAAATGATACACAAATAGCAAAAATATTTATTAGATTTTATTATTCAAAGTTTTTCGTCGGCAATCAGTTCAACCAGTACCAGAAATGAATAAAGCAAGTCATACAATATATGTTAGAGCCAGCATCATTGTTGCTAAATCTTCTACAATGTATCCAATATTAGATTTTTGCTATAACATAATAGACAGTGAATATAGTATCAAATATAGATTATATTTGTATTTGTTCATTAATTAGTTTGTAAATAGTACTTTATTTACATATTTTTCATAAATGTGCATTCCTTAACTTGTTAACAGTTTCATATTTTCCTAATTTGGAAATTTGTAACTGTTGTTATTATTATTATTATTGGAATGATTTGCTAAACTTTATTTGTATATTTCTAGTTTCTTATGAGAAATAAAATGTTCCTTTTCTTGATAAAATAAAACCAAAAAACTTATATAAAAATAGACAATTTTTAAAGCGGTTTGTTAATTGGCAATATTAGAATATTCCAAAAAATGTCTACTCTCTTTAAATTGTATAAATTATCAAACAGTAAGTTTTAAAAAAAATTACGTACAAAATGTATTGAAACCCTTTTCTTTAAAAATGTATATTTGCGAAGATAGGCCTATATATATATATATATATATATATATATATATATATATATATATATATATATATATATATATATATATATATATGGAGATATTTTGTAAAATAGTATTTCTTAAAAACACAGCTATTGATTTCCCGTATAACTTTGTAAAGCATTATTTTGTTCCACTTTGGATTTTGGCAGTGTTATATTTTTAAATAGTCCTATGGTCATTTTATCATTTGTTGATTGTTTGAGACTTTATTCTAGAGTCTCAAAATTCAGATGTTTATTTAGATCAAATACCTTCTGATTTTAATGTATTTTATGCTATTTATTTTCATTTAAATTTTGAAAAATCTAATTAAACTTGCAATGAATAAGATTTATCTATACAACATGAATATGTATTGTGTACCATAACGTATGCTGTCCTTACATTCTTTCCTTTGTTTAACTCTTATAAGGGTTTTATTTTGTTCACCTACGAATGAAGGTTTTCTACTGTTCTATGATTTGCTTATGTTGCAGAGTACTCACCATTCTTCGAGTCTACGTCATCATCATCATCGTCCATCTCCGAGGTCAAAGAAAGCGTCCGGATTTTCAACAAAGTACCTATATTTTACGATCGTGATACGATAATGGATGTGTTTGATATTGTAAGGGTAAGTATCGTGTTTTATATCTGCTTTTAGTTCGTATACGATGCTCGTATAATCCAAAAATAGTTTTATAGGCATTGAGGACTCAAATCATCGCGACACTTTAGCAACAATTTTTATGCTATTATACACTTCATACACGATTTTTACATATTTAACAAGTAATTTGTTTCTATAACACTGTGATTTAAGGCTTTTATACATAAGGATAAAGTATAATATAATGGGTGGTTATAAATCTCAACAAAAATGTTTAATAAAGAAAATATTCAGTTTGTATAGTAAAATAAGACAACTGCAAATAATATCGAAATGCTCAATTATTGTTAAATTACAATACTTTTACTCTTTTTGTTTATTTAATTTGATGAATTTACCAAATAAATACGCCCGATGGATTAGGACTATTATTGTTTATATCCCTCTTAAAGTTAATTTTTTTTAAACTCAAATTTAAAGTATATCATTTATATTTATAAACTTTAGTTATTTGATAAACCGTAACAACATAAATCGCGTCTTAAAACTTAGACTATAATAGTCTATTTAAGACTATTATAGATTAAATAGATAATATTACTTATCACATACTATGATCTGGTATTGCTTCAACATAACCTTACCGAATATAGCAATTAAAGAACTAGACAAATTAATTAAAAGTGTACAAAACCATTAAGGCAAAAAACATCCACAGATTCATCAATTTCCACAATAGTCGACAATTAACCTCAAGTAATAAAATAGATTTTCCCATTCACTTGTCTTTTTCTTATGACTTGATTGTGATGTAAAACAGGAAAATAAAGTTTTAAAACTAGAAAAGTATTTTCTTGTTAAGTTCAAGATTCTTTGCTTTTAGGAAATCAGATAAAGTCGGTTTCCATGACAACCAAGTTTGTCAGGTTCGCCATTTATTTTATTTCACATCTTACGGCGCAATCACCAGCTGTGCATCCTTCCTAACAATGTCGTGGCAATGTCGTGCTAAGAAAATGGCAATTCTGAGCTCAGCTATTCTCCCGCTTTGCCAATTCGGAAACATAGCTATAGAGCATTGACCAAAATAAAGATATCCTGTTTACAATTAGAAGTTTTATTTAATACACTGTTGTTATAGAATGTTATAATTATGTTTAAATGTGACAGTTTATGAGGTTTTTAGAGGAAATTTTGGAATGCGTAAGTATAAAGTCGGGTAAAGTTTAACATGAAATTGCCACTAATTAAAGGGTCGCCTAAGTGCACTTTCCTAAGACACTATCTAGCTGTAATTTCTTTTTATAATGCTGCTCCAATTGTTGTAAAATAATTGTTATAATAACGCGTAGGGAGTCACTAGTTGATGACGATGCATTCTCTGATTATAAATTATTAGGTTTTTTTATCAACTAAGGCGTTGTTGCCATTCTTTCCATTCTAGCAGTGTGTGTCAACGGTTCGGATTCTGCAGGGGCATCGCGTGCATGAAATACCTTCACCACTATAAAGTATTATCTATATAATAATAATTAAAAAATATAATGCATTTTGGTCTAAAATGTAACGTATTAATTTTGTGTAATAGTGTTTTATCGATTTGAAAATGATCTATTCCTTGTTTAGGTAGGCCATGAAAGACTGGTGACGGATATGATGTCCAACTACGAACACATATGCCTTGCAAAGCCCGACATACCTACACCGGCGCCTATGAAAAGGAAACCATTCATAGTGATAGAAGGCAATCACAAACCAAGTAAGCAGTGAATATTGAGAAGTAAAATGGTTCTGTGAGTTTTAGTGAGAGATTTGGAGGTTAGAAGGAGTGGTTATTTAAGAATTGGGGGGGGGGGACTTTTAAGAACAGAAGGGGATGAAACAAATGTCAGGAAAGGATAACATATTCTATATTAAAAACAATCTGGATTGCTGAAGTATGATTCAAAACTAGATAACTCTGAAAGAGACTGAAGAACTTTACTATTCATTCTAGTAAGGTGAGAGGGACAATAATCTTTCCCATTTTTGGACGTTCTGTATGTAGTCGCCATACGACTCTCTGCCCACTGAAGACTTTTACATAAAGACTTTCTCGGTTCATGACCTGTTCGAGCCCGATCGCAAATATTTCTGAAACTTGTGGTAAAATGTCTCCCATCCCAATACTAACATATTTATGTTTATTTTATTGTTTGCTTGCTATTTCTTAGCCCAAACTCATGCATTAAAAGCTTAGACTAAAGTACGGCAAATATTTTTTATTAAAGCATGTTAACCTTTTCATTTTTACATTAGGAATTAAAAGATGTATGTATTTACTAACAATACAAAGCTAAAACCTTTATTCTCAAAATCTGGGCTCTTCGTCTTTCTACGGAATGTGTTACGTTAATAGCATATACAAAAAGCACCCTCGTGGATTACCAAATGTTCATATTCAACATTGTTGACTTCGAGAATATACATCAATTTAAGTAAATATCTTATTGCTGAATTTCTTAAAATTATTAATTAAGTTTAACTTAAAAGATTTTGTTTTTTCTAAAGCTATTATTAGGCTTCATAATCTAATCTCGACATAAATTTAGAATTTAGGTTGTAAAAGGTATTGAAGAAATAGTTACTATATATATATATATATATATATAGACTATATATAGAGAGAGAGAGAGAGAGAGAGAGAGAGAGAGAGAGAGTTCAACAGCTGAGTAATAATAAAATGTCACATTAAAATAAGCAAATCGCTATGGTAAAAAACAGTCAAAGACAACACAAAAACATTATTTCATCTCTTAATCGACCATTTTCATTATCAGCAAGTATGCAAAAAAACTAAGAACTAACAAATCTATTTTTAAATAAATTTAATATGTAATGCATGGTTCAACCGCCGTACTGTCATCAACAGTGACGAGTGAAAACTTATAATGATTGCAACCATTTATTGGAAATGTCAATGTTGGTCTAACGCATCCTACAGCATAATTGTTTACAACGACATACCATCCATTACAAATCAAAGTCCTCGAGAAACACATACCACGCACCATAGAACTTTGTCAACAGAAACACATACCACTCAACTCTTACCATCGTCATCGAGAAACACATACCACGCATCTCTCTGCAAACATCCAGAAACACCAAACAAGGATCGTACAGCATTGTCATTCAGAAACATATATTACGCATTTCCCCAAATAGTTATTTAGAAACACATAACGCATCTCTCAGCATAGTCATTCAGAAACACATACCACGTATTATTCAGCATAGTCATCGAGAAACACTTTAAACGCAGCTCTCAGTATAGTCATTGAGAAACACTTTCAACCCCGCTCTCAGCATAGTCAAAAGAAACACTTACAACACAGCTATCAGCATAGTCATCGAGAAACACTGACAACACAGCTATCAGCATAGTCATCGAGGAACACTTTCATCGCAGCTCTCAGCATAGTCATCGAGAAACACTTTCAACGCAGGTATCAGCATAGTCATCAAAAACACTTTGAACACAGCTCTCAGAATAGTCATCGAGAAACACTGACAACATAGCTATCAGCATAGTCATCGAGAAACACTTTCATCGCAGCTCTCAGCATAGTCATCGAGAAACACTTTCAACGCAGGTATCAGCATAGTCATCAAAAACCCTTTGAACGCAGGTATCAGGATAGTCATCGAGAAACACTTTCAACGCAGCTCTCAGCATAGTCATAAAGGAACACTTTTAACGCAGTTCTCAGCATAGTCATCAAGAAACACTTTGAACGCAGCTCTCAGCATAGTCATCGAGAAACACATTCAACGCAGCTCTCAGCATAGTCATCAAGAAACCCCATAAACGCAGCTCTCAGCATAGTCATCGAGACACTCTTTCAACTCAGGTCTCAGCATAGAAATCAAGAAACACTTTCATCGCAGCTCTCAGCATAGTCATCGAGAAACACTTTCAACGCAGGTATCAGCATAGTCATCAAAAACCCTTTGAACGCTGCTCTCAGAATAGTCATCGAGAAACACTTTCAACGCAGGTATCAGCATAGTCATCAAAAACACTTTAAACGCAGCTCTCAGCATAGTCATCGAGAAAAACTTACAACGCAGCTCTCAGCATAAACCTCAAGAAACACTTTCGTCGCAGCTCTCAGCATAGCCATCGAGATACACTTTCAACGCAGGTATCAGCATAGTCATCAAAAGCACTTTGAACGCAGCTCTCAGCATAGTCATCAAGAAACACTTTGAACGCAGCTCTCAGCATAGTCATCGAGAAACACTTTTAACGCAGCTCTCAGCATAGTTATCAAGAAAAACTTTGAACGCAGCTCTCAGCATATTCATCGAGAAACACTTTCAACGCAGCTCTCAGCATAGTCATCAAGAAACCCTATAAACACAGCTCTCAGCATATTCATAGAGACACACTTTCAACTCAGCTCTCAGCATAGTCATCAAGAAACACTTTCAACGCAGCTCTCAGAATAGTCATCGAGAAACACTTTAAACACAGCTCTTAGCATAGTCATCGAGAAACACATACCACGCATGTATCAGCATAGTCATCTACAAACACAAAACACGGATTCTACATCATTGTCATTCAGAAACATGTAGCACGCATTTCCGAGGATAGTAATTGAAAAACACATACAACGCATTCCACAATTACAAAATATATTTTTTTAATTTTTCCCAAAGAAGTCTCACATATACAATCAATTGTTCTTTTGGATGCATTGTGCAAGTTATAAGTTTCATTGTCTTCAATTTAAACAAATAGCATACATAATGAGACATGAGTTTACCTTTTAAGAAAATGTTATAATTGTATAACCCCATAACGAGCTACTCACAAAAATAATCTTATCCTCATATGCTAATAAATTATATATTTATCAGCGAGTTTAATTAAAAAGTGAGTTTATAAAAAATAACTGTAAAAATTAACTGAGTTTAGAAATGTGTAGATATACTCAATGATAATGGTTTTGTTCTTGAATCGTAGGAGATATCAAATAATTGATCGTGAGTTGATGTTAGTTTTCATGTATTTATAGAGAGAAAATGCATTATAACCTATAATTTCTTCAAATTATACCTTTATGTTAGATATCAATATATATTCATTAAATAACCGATTATGC
>JBAIZL010000001.1:201516840-201521840 GCA_036971475.1 Prosapia bicincta | reverse complement strand
AGTAAAACCTCCTCAGTTTCCCGTAGCCCGTGAAAAGCTCTTCATAACGAGTAATGGGTGAGTTGATTAGTTCCGGGTTGAAGCCTACTTAGGCGGAGTTGGCCTCCCGAGTGCATCAAAAAAACCTTCGACTTGCATCACGTCCAGGACACATTACTTTATTGCCTAGACAGTGTGTCAATAATTGTAGTAATCCTCTTGCGTCACTCTTGAGACGTTACGTCCCTCAGTGACTGTCCTTGTGTGTGGTACCTCTGCTTAGCTATGGCATCCGTTCTCTCATTCCCTATCCAGAAAGAGTGCTCTGGAATCCAGGTTATGTTAAAAGAGTTGTATTTACCAACCTTCAATAAAGCGGTAACAGTCTCCGTCACTAATTTAGAGCAGGTGTCGGCTTTCCCTATTAGCCTTCAGAACTGCCTGTCTGTCAGAGCACGTCTAAATAGTATTTTTCCTCCTGCCACCCCCTATTATTTTTTCATCGCATAGTAGAACAACTTTGCCTAGAAAGTAGAATTGTAGTCCTCCGGATGTAGACAAATCCTGTCTTGGTGCTTCGGCTCGCTAGGGTCAAATATTACAACCTCCCTCATATTCTCCTTATTCGTGCACCAAATTTCACCATGTTTGAATCTTCACATCACCAAAGTCCTCTTTAGGAAATGTGGATTTTCAACCATCCTATTCCTATTGCTTGAGGCAAGGTTTTCTCCGCAGGTTCTGTCCAAGGATCCTTCAGGAATCTACTAATAGCTAATTTCTTCCAGTACCTGAGACAATTTAGTTGGTGTGTCATTTCGTTGCCTCTAACGTAATGTGTAGCGCCTGTTGTGAAAGTTCTAAAATAGCACTCGTAGCTACACATGGGGTGCTACTTCTCCTTATGCTGTTATGACTCTAAAGAAGACCCCCAGCATTCGGTCGCACAGGTGCTTTTTCCCCAGTTACTGTGTTAAATTAAAGAAAACTACTGAAAATGGTAATAGAATGCATCGCTCGAGTGTGTTGTTGAATGAAAATTATCACTCAACAAAACTTTATAACATTTTAAGAACATTTTATTAAAAAGCTGTAGGTGATGGGCTCAGTTAAGTTACCGGAGAAAGAGGCAATATCGATCACATTTATCTCTATATTACCTAAAAATGTTGACTTTTTTATCCCTTCCCTCTCCTTTTTCATATTAGGTAATAGTAGGACATTAAAACGAAGCTCTAATTTCTAATAAATAATTTAATTGCTATTTCTTCTAAACAGTATATATAAATACTGTAATACAACTAGATATTCTTAAAAGGAAACTGTCTGGTTTCTTGAAAAATTTTTTTTTTCAATCTCTTTTTCAAGTCTTTGTCTTGTAGTTCTTTTGCATCATTCATTTTTCTAAATCACGATCTTCGGTATCACTTTTGTTTTCTTATTTATCCCTTTTCTATAAGTTTGTTTATAATTTTCATACCGACTTCATGAGTGGCTCTCATGTAATTCCTAGTTTTCTACAAAAAAACATTAGATCTCCCTGAGTTCTTTCTAATTTGAAATCTACTTTTTGGATTTTCATTAATCTGGTTAGTCCAGAAAGGTATCTACAGAACTTTGTCTTTTAGTTCATAGTTTATCCAGTTCTTTCCACCACGACGTTTTCTACGTCTCTTTCTCCTTCTTACTGACCTATATTCTTCAAGTTTGTTTATTAATTTTTTCCCCTACTCTAGAGACCATCGTATATCCTAGTTTTCTACAAACCATCCTAGTGCGCTTAAATATCAGTAAAACCACTTGAGGTTATTCAATAAATAGATGCATGAAGGTAATAATGGACTGAAAAAGGAAATACTTAATATTTGGACGACTGACGTTAAAATATTTTTAAACGTTAGACAATCCTATGAATATTTGGGTAGTCAGATGATAAGTATTTCTAAAAGTAAGTTATTCTTGTGCGAGTTTGTGATATCTGTATTATTCAAGACGTATATAAGAAGCCAAACGAATAATTCATATGAGGTTCAATTTTTTCACCTCATTACACTCCAGCTTTTAAGACTTCAAAATGCAGCACATTTACTAAAACTGGCGTAAATCTCACCCTTAGAGCTTTAAAAATAACTTCAACGGTTTGTGATAAGAAAAAAAGGAAGTCTTCAGTAATGATTGACAATATTCAATGCATTACTTTGAGGTCGATACATTTTATTAACAAATGTATCACATTAAAACACATGAGTTTTAAATAGGTCAAAATGTATTTTATTTGAGCATAAAACGGAAAACTAGCTAAAGAATGATGATTTCTAAAAGGTTTTGTAGTTTTCTACTAATACATTTTTAGACATGTTTGTAGCTATGGTTTTCGATTCACGATAATATAATTAATACTTATGAAACGCGATGGGTTCGTAGACATTATAGTCTAACTAGCTACATTTCAGTAAGGCAGTAGAAACGAACCTTTCAGATCGAGCATTCTTAAGGTGAACAGCTTGTGAATCATATACATTTTTAATGAATTAATATTAATTATTTAATGGATGAGTCACATGTGATAGCATTGGCACTTGAATATTCAATACTGAATATTTATTCTTCGCGTATTTTGCAAATACCTCACTTAAGCCAGTAGTAACAAGCAGTGCCTGTTAAATATGTATTAATATCGATTTCTTGTATCAGTAGGCTAAACAGATTTACAAATGGGTTCTTATTAGATATATTTAGTATTTTCTCTTGAACATTTATTAATGAATATTTTTGCTTAAAGTATATTGCAAATACCTCATAGTAATAAGCTAGTAGAACAAGCAGTACTAGCTGAGCATTAGTTAATGTTGATATCTTGTGTCAGTAGGCTATACGCATATAAAAAAGCTTTATTAATAACGAGTAACTAGTGATTTAGCAATTTCTCCTAAACATTTAGTAATGTATACTTGTACTTCAAGTTTGTTGCAAATGCCTCGTATTAATTTGCAAAAGTCTCTTTTGTTGCAAATGCCTCGAGACGCTCTTTGTCAATTGACATATGAATGCGGGTCACAAGTGGGTCAGATATATTATAAATTCTGATATTAAATGCTAATTTGTAACCTAATACTGACGAACATTATACCAGTTCCTGATTATGGGTTATAATTTTATACCACGGCACATATATGTCACCTTTGGGGCTCGTTATTTCGAGTGGCTCCCATAACACTCCCCTACGTCCACTTGCACATTCAATTCAGCCAATTAGTACAGAAAGGATGAACATGAGCAGCTACATTCTGTTAATACAAAAACGTATAGGATTTGTTCAATGATCCAAGTGACATTTCAATTTCGATAATGCCAGTCACTTCCAGTTTATTACTAACAAGGGCTCATGAGTGCCCAGCTCTCTCATTATTATTTTTTATTTCTGCTGACTCTAACTTGTTTGATTCTGACAAATAATGCTGCATTGTGGAAGAGGTGGGTTTATATAACTTTCGTTGAACCGCTTTCCTTATTTCACTTATAAAACACGCAACGAAAAAAATATTTAAAGTAATATAAAAGCCAAAACCTAATTACTAAAGAGCAGTACTAGGTTGTTGCCCTTACTTCATAGGAAGCCAAGTCGAAAGTCGACTATTTCTCATTTCAAATATTTAGAAATTGTTCCACACCATTTTTGAAATTGTTTAAATTTATATTCTCTATAATCTGATAACACATCTAAAGTTATTATATAATTTAATATAAATAATTATAGTGATTTATTTAATATAAATAATAGAGTTCATTTAGTGAAGAGTGTTTATACTAAATATTTTCGGGAGTATAAAAATCCTAAATATCAAACAAGAGAGTGTTTTGAAATACTCAGGTTCGTTCAATCTATACCGTTAGTATGTTTATTTATTTCACATAAAAATTCGATTAAAATGCTATAATATGATAATTGATATAGTTTAAGAGTGCATGTATAACTAGTAATTCATGTATTAAATCTTCCACGACTTTCTTCGTTTATGTACGATAAGTACAATTTTAGAATTTTTAAATATTTAATTGTCTATGTTTCAACAATATTCTACGAATAATTAAAAAATGTTTTTAGTCAATGTGGTAATCTTGTCACAAATATTACAGAAATCATTTACTTGATAGGAAACATTTTTTGTTTCCTTTAAAAAGAATATTAAAGTCGGTATATCTACTAAATCTAAAAATGTTTTTTTCGAATATTTCAGATGTATTACTAATCATTATTCACACCAAAAACAACTATTTATATATGTGTAATCAAAAAAAACATAAACACTATGGTGTAAACTATACTTTACAAATTGTTTGCAGCCTCCAGAGTAGTGAAAATGAATGAAAAATATGGATTTTTTATCAGGTTTTTGGCACAAAGCAGTCAAAATGCTAACTAAGAAACAGCTAACTGCATTTTAGCTACTGCGTGCGACCCCAGACTGTATCATGTCTGTTGGTGGTATAAGGTGTGCGGTGTGCATGACGCTGTGTGGAGCGAGAATAATTAACATATTGTATAAGGTGCGCGGTGTGCATGACGCTGTGTGGAGCGAGCAATAATTAACATGTGGTATAAGGTGTGCGGTGTTCATGACGCTGTGTGGAGCGAGCAATAATTAACATGTGGTATAAGGTGTGCGGTGTGCATGACGCTGTGTGGAGCGAGCAATAATTAACTTGTGGTATAAAGTGTGCGGTGTGCATGACGCTGAGTGGAGCGAGCAATAATTAACTTGTGGTATAAAGTGTGCGGTGTGCATGACGCTGTGTGGGGCGAGCAATAATTAACATGTGGTATAAGGTGTGTGGTGTGCATGACGCTGTGTGGGGCGAGCAATAATTAACATGTGGTATAAGGTGTGCGGTGTGCATGACGCTGTGTGGAGCGAGCAATAATTAACATGTGGTATAAGGTGTGCGGTGTGCATGACGCTGTGTGGAGCGAGCAATTATTAACATGTGGTATAAGGTGTGCGGTGTGCATGACGCTGTGT
>JBAIZL010000001.1:201481840-201511840 GCA_036971475.1 Prosapia bicincta | reverse complement strand
AACGCGTGGGAAGTCAACCAAGTATATCGGCGTGGGAACGATGCAACAGCCAAGCCGGTCTTTCCCCACCCCCGTTGGAGAACAAAGGGAGAGACGAAGAAGAAGAGAGGGAGAAAATAGGCAAGCCGTGCTTTGTGTGGATTCAGGTCAGATCTATTTGTTTTCCCTTTGCAAATTAAAAATTTTAATTTGAAGAATTTTTTCTAAATTGGGAAAATGTTATAAAATTTAAATAAATTTTCAAACCATTAACAGTAAACTTTGAATTTTATAAGTAAATGCTGGTGGCTTTGTTTTAAAGAGTGGGGGGGTTTCAAGATGGCGATGCCATAAAAGCAGAAATTATGTTGTATTTAATGGATGTAAGGGAAATAGAAATTTTAGATTAGAACTTATGTAAAGGGAAAGGGTTTTAAATAAACAAATCAAATAAAGGGATTTAAATTAATTAAAGAGTTAAAATCTTGTGAAGGGGTAAAGAAATTAAATAAAAGATGTGTTGTAATAAAGTTAAATATAATTTGCTAAAAGTAAATATCCAAGATGGCGGACAAAAGGCCATTGTTTACAACAGCTGATTGGAAGGCTATGCTTTAGTTTCAGGTACTCCTATAAACAGGAGTGTTATTTCATATAATTAAATTAAACTAAATTGGTATTTTATTTAGAAGGAGTCATTACGACATTTTTCCATATGAAACAAATTGACATAAATTGTTCTCATTTAAAATAAACAAGGGTTATATAAAATTGAAGTTTTTTTAATTTAAACTTTTGATTTTATTTAGAAAAGGGTGAAATTATATATGTGTATAAAATAAATTGAATCAAACCAAGGTTTGTGTAAGAATAAAGGGTTATGATTTTGATATGGGTAGATTTTAAATATTTTAAAAACTACAACAAAAGAGTTAAGTTAACCAAGAGATTTTAAATTTGTAAGTGGGTCTAGCTAACCAAAATAATATGTTAATATAAGTTTTCTTTTTTGAATTATAAGTATATATATATTGTTTATTTCATGATTTATATGTATATAAAATAATATGTCGGTGGTAGGGTAACTTAGAAAGAAAATTGAAATTTTTGCAAATTGGTTTAAATATAAATTATATAAAATAAAGGCAAATGGGCTAGTAGCCATTTAGCAAAGGTTAATCAAGATTTATTAAATATCAATTTCCTTCAGAAATTGCATTGAAAAATTTTAAATAAATTTTAATTAAACTTCAGTATGTATAATTTTCATGAAGAAAGGGTTAATTCAAATGATAACCAAAGGGTTACATATTTTACATTAAAAGGGTTTAACTATGATTAAATAAGTTGTAAACAAAACTCAGTATTTATAATTTAAATGAAGAAAGGGTTAACCAAATGATAACTAAAGGGTTTTTTGTTTTTATATAAAAAGGGTTAAATAAATTTTAAAATTTGTAAATTTCTTTGTAAATGATCAAGGATCAGTTCAAAAGGGTTTAACTATGTTTCAACAAATATTAATAAATTTCATTATGTGAATTTTCATGCCGAAAGGGTTAATCAAAGTGTAACCAAAGGGTTAAATATTTTCTAATCAAAGGGTTAAGTGAATTTAAATAAATTTGTAGATTTTGTAGATGATTGAGGATAGGTGTAAACAGTTTAAATATGTTTCAGTAAACGATTGAATTAAAATATGTATTTAAATATTATAATTTAAATATGGGAAGATGTTTGAATTTATTCAGCAGATGTTTTAACAATTTTTATAAATTATGATTTGATGTTCAGTAAATATTTTGATAATCTTGTAGGAGATATGGCTATATGTTTTATATATAATTTTTGTTTCAGTATGTACCTCATAATTGGTTGTTATATAATTTGATATGTTTTATGAAATTGTTTTTAGGTTGTTTGGTAAAATTGATGAAACTTTACCTGCTAAAACAAATAGAAATTGAATTTTAAAATACTCATTTTAAATTGATAAAGTTATAGAAAAATCTTATCATTTACATGGCTATGTAAAATATGGCCATAAATAAAGTAGTGTGTTTAGAAAGTTTAAATAAATGGAACAAAATGTGAAAAGTAGGGACCTTTCGGAGTGTGTTGAAAAGTAAGGCTTTGCTTGAATCAACGAATATTTGTAATTTCTAAGAATTAAATTTTCAGAAATAATTTAAGTAAACAAAACAAACTATTGACAATTAAAATTGCAAGGTTGAGAACCTGGGATAATGAAATAAAGTTAGGACAAGCAGTAAAGGCTTGTTAAAAAGGTCACTTAAGGGAAAAGAGAATTTTTTAATTTGAAGATAAGATCAAGAATTTCAGGTAGTAAAGAGTTATATTTTCGACAAGTAAGATTGACCGTCAAGAAGAGCAAAGTTT
Organism: Prosapia bicincta; assembly: GCA_036971475.1. Taxonomy (NCBI): domain Eukaryota; kingdom Metazoa; phylum Arthropoda; class Insecta; order Hemiptera; family Cercopidae; genus Prosapia; species Prosapia bicincta. Next base: position 201,509,461 of record JBAIZL010000001.1, on the reverse strand, counting down.
TACGCTTTGGCATACTCCGATTGAATGAAAATTAAAATCGTAAATTCCTAATTTAAATGTTAATATCAACTAAAATAAGCAGAGTATGGTTTCTTAATTGTGTAAGAACCAACACAAAGGATATTTTTAAGTCAAATAAATTGCAGACTGTGCATTGTAAAATTAAATTTTAAATTTTTTAAAATTAAAAAATAAATATTTTTTAACTAACTTGCAAACAAACTGAGTATTATTATAAACAAGTTTCTTACACTCTCCTACAGCTGATTTGGTTATTTCGCCGTTTAGATGTCTTTCAAAAGAACCCATCCCCCGGGATGACTTACCCGTTAAGGGTAGAATCCGCAGCAAGTTAGGTTTTTTCTCTTTTAAGTCCAGTGACTTGTTCTCTGGCAGATTTTGGCGAGCATTGCACAGCGTTCGTGGTTTTTGCTGCGAGCGGCTCGTTTAAAAATTCTTGCTCTGCAATGGGCGTTGGTGGGCGGACTTACGCGCGCGTGTTGGTCAACGGTGGGGTTGACGGCGTCGCGCGTAGGTGGTGGCCCGGTCCGTTGCAGTTAGTAAGATGGCGCCCTAACGAGTGGGACCGACGGGTAAAGTTGCGGACTTTCCCGTATAAATATTTCGGTCTCTATTAAAATCATAAAAAGACATGGCGAAATTCGACCTAGGAAGTGTAAGAAATAAATAATAAAAAGTTAAAGAAAAGAGTTAGATTGCAGTTTTAGGTTGAAACACTGGTAAATTAATTAAAAATAAGAAAAGAAGATGAAATTAAGAGTTAAATAGTTTAGTATGAGAAATAGATTTAAAAGAGGTAAGAAAGTAAAGTAGGGGTAAATAGTAGTAAATAGAAAGAAGCAAACACATAGACGAACGCGCGCATAGGAAACACACGCACGACATCCAACGACACTTTTATGTAAATTAAAGGATTTTATAGAAAAGTTTAGAATTAGGGTTTAGAAAGGAGGAAAGGATTAAAAACAAAAAGGAGATAAACAGAACAGAAGCCATGGCAACACAAAAGCAGCAAGAAAGAAGTGAAATTGAAAAGCTAATGGCGATGCTAAGGAAAGAAAGAGAACAAGATGAGGCTAAAAGACAAAAGAAGGAAGAGCAAGATTAGGCTAAAAGGCAACAGGAGAAAGAACAAGAAAAATTAGAAAGAAAACAGGAGAAAGAACAGGATGAGGCTAAAAGACAGCAGGAAAAAGAAAAGGAGAGATTAGAAAGACAGGAGGAGAAAGAACAGGATAGGTTAGAAAGACAAAAGAAGGAAGAGCAAGATGAGGCTAAAAGACAAAAGAAGGAAGAACAGGATAGGTTAGAAAGACAAAAGGAGAAGGAAGAGGGGAGGTTAGAAAGGGAGACAGAAAGGAAGGAGGAAGAGATGAGGAGATATAAAGAGAGAGAACAAGCCGAGTTAAGATGGCAAAATGAAGAAGCGAGAAGGATAAGGGAAGCAGAAGAAAAAGAGGGCAGGAGAAAAAAGAAACAACAAGAGAAAGAACAGGAAAAGAAAGAGAGAGAAGAAAAAGAAAAAAGGGATAGAGAAGAAATGAAACAATTCCAAGAAAGGATGGCGGAAAAGTTTAAAAGTCATAAGGACGACATAGCCCAGCACATGGTGAGCATGGACGCAAGAGTGTCGACTTATGAGAGCAAAGTCGACCAATTACAAGTAAGGATCGAAAAGGAGGAGGAGGAGCAACTGGAGCAGGACAAGAAAATCGTGGACCTGCAAACAGGCCTGCAGAAAGTGGAAACCAGCGTTAAAAGAGTAGCGGACAAAGTAAGAAGTGCAGGAGCACAAGCGACAAGTGTTAGCTGGATAAAACCACGGGCCTGGGATTATCAGGAGCTTGCAGGAGCAAAAAGGATCGAGTATTATGGAAAAGATAACGAAGATCCGGTAGCGTTTATAAAGAGCATGGAGGAGCTCTTTGATGAAGTAGACCCCATGTTAGAAGAGGAGACCAAACTGAAGATGGTGGTCAGAAATTTAAAAGGAACGGCAGAAGCCTGGTGGAGGGCAGTGATGAATCCAGGAGACCAGTATGGACAGTTTAAGGCTAAGTTTTTAGCCAGATACTGGGGTTTTGCTGCGCAAGAGAAAATAAGGCGGCAGTTAGACACTGGGAAGTATTATGAAATGGGACCCTACAGCAAGTCCGAATACTTCGTAGTAATGGTTAACAAAGCCAGAAATTTGGACCCGCCGATACCAGAGCGATACCTTGTGAACAAGGTGATGACGCATTTCGGAAGGGAGGTCCGGAATGCTAGCCTTGGAGTTCATAGGGAGTCAGTGGCCAGTGCCATTGATTTCCTGAACGGCGTGGAGACGGACAACGGGAGCCGGGGTTTAAATGGGAGAGAGGTGCCGCCTAGGTACCAACAGAGGCCACCTCCAAATATGAGGCCTCCTCACCCAAGGAACAACACAAATGGGAACCCCAGGCCGGAGAGAGAGACCAGACCACCTCCAAGACAGAACGTGGAACCAAGAAATAGGACATGGAGTCCAAAAAACGAGGCGGGAGGGTCTCGTGCGAAATAGAAGAGAACAGACAACATAGAGACAGACAATGGCGAGCAAAAGGAACCGAGACCCGGAACAAAGAAATGAAAAAAAATATTGGTAGTATAAAGAAGAGTAAAAGTATAGTAAATGAAAAAGAGAAGCAAAAAGGAGTTACATCTGACAGGGAAGCGAGCAAAAACGTGCTGGAAGGAGAAGGCAAAAGGGAACAGAGTGGAAACAGGGCGATGGGTGGGGCAGAGCCCAAGGATGCTGTAGAACAGCTACCCAGTAACAGTAAGGAAGGAAGAAAGGAAGAATTTGAGAGAAAAAGTAGGCAGCAGGAAGCTGCAAAACAAGGAGGCCCAAAGAGTTCCAGTGACCTAGCCAAGATCCAAGAAGGAAACGGAAATGCAAGCAAACTCGAAGAAACTCAGAATCAGGAAAATAAAGAAGGAGATGAAAAGCCAGAAAAGATAAGAGCCACAGCCCAACAGCCAGACATAGAACAAACAAGGAAGTTAGGAGGTCTCAATATGGAGATACGAGACGACCTGCTCGAGGAGGAAGGTTTGTTGCCCCGAGAATCCCAGAATTCTGAGGAATGCCCTGCACTCATAGGCGCTATCTGGCAACAGGTAGTGCGTGTTGAGATTGACACCGGCGCGGACGTGTCCGTTATACAGGGCAACCTGTATAACGAGCTGAAGCGCCAAGGGAAGGAATTCTTGGAATTGCCGGTAAGCAATACGGGCATTATTATGGCGGTGAAGACACCCCAGATAAGAGTCCGTAAGCAGGCTTTTATTCCTCTGAGTTTGGGAGGTCATGTAATAGAGAGTAGCTTCATGGTGGTGGAACGCTTACGGGCGGAAATTGTCATGGGTTGCGATCTGTTACATCGACTCAAAGCCCGTATCAACATGGAGAGACGCTTCATGACTTTCGAGGTCGAAGGAGAGATTGCTAGTCTCGACTTCATAAGACCTAAACAAGACCATCCAAACACATCCATTGCTAACTTGGAAGCTCAAGAAGGAGAAGATGTTAGATCTACACAAGACCATCCAGGAGAGCTCCAAGAGATTAGTATAAGAACAAAAATCGACAAGGTGGGATGGATTGGTACAAGCGAAGAAGAGGGGCTTGTACTGGCGCCAGCCGAACACCAGGCTGACGTCGTTACCCCTATCGAGAACCCGGAGTGGCCGAGTCTCGGGGGGGGGGATTGGGACATGGATCCCAATCTGAGGGAAATGTTGGAGCAGAAGTGGCAAAAGAGAAACCAGATACAGAACTAACACAGAGAGGTAGTGAACAGGAGAAAAAGGGGAAAACAGAAGGCCAGGAGGCAAAAGTAACAGAGCAAAGTGAAAGCAAGAAGGGAGCAGCAACTTCAAGCAAAAGAAGAGGAGCCAATGGCAAAGCAAACAAGAATGTGGCGGAAGGGAGGAGCAAAGAAGGTCATACACGTGGAACTAGGGCGGTAAAAAGGGCAGAGCCAGAGAAAGCCGAAAGTAGGCACAAAAAGTATAAAGGACAAGAGGAAGAAATAGGAGGAAAAGTACAAAGAGGACAAGGAGGCCCAGAATGTTCCTACGACCATGCGGAAATCCCAGAAGGAAACAAGGATGCGAGCGAGCCAGAGGACAAGAAAAACAAGCGTAATAGGAAGGAAAAAGGAGGAGAAAAGAGAACTCAGGACAAGGCAAAAAGAAGTAGACCCAGATACAGGATGAGGAGGAGATTAGGAGTTGTAAATTGGAAGAGTAGAGTAAAGAGAAAGAAACACAAAAATTACAAAAATGGCCAAACACTGAAACCACGTCGAGTATACAATGTAAGAAACCTAAGTACAATACAGCAGCAGGATGAAATTAAATCGATTCTCACAAAGACTCAGGAGGAAAGGCTGGAAAAATTAATAGAGGAATACAAAGAGGTATTCAGCGAGACTCCAGGAAGGTCCAATAAGTATAAACATAAATTGAAAATATATGAGGATAAACCATTCATAAAGAGGAGTTATCCGATCCCTATAAACTATAGGAAACAGGTCCAACAGGAAATCGACGTTATGCTGGCCAACGACATCATCGAGAGGTCAAGAACGCCATACATCAACCCGATGGTAATGGTCCTCAAGCCAGACAAATCCATCAGACTATGCCTTGATGCTAGGAGACTAAATGACATCACTGTACCAGATTACGAAAGCGCACCAGCGATTGACGAGATTCTAAGGAAAGGAAGATGTAAGAGGTATATCTCCAAGATTGATCTCACGTCTAGTTTTTGGCAAATACCTCTTACACATGACTCCAAGAAGTATACGGGGTTCCTCTTCAACAATAAGGTGTACAACTTCAAGGTAGTGCCTTTCGGACTACAGAACTCCTTAGCGGCATTGGTTAGGACGGTGGATTTGACGCTGGGACAGGAATTAGAGGAAAACATTCTAGCATACGTCGACGACCTGTTATGCTTGTCTGAGACGTTCGAGGAACACCTCGAACATTTACGAACGATCTTCACCAAATTCAGGGAAGGAAACTTGACAATAAATCCAAGAAAAACATTTTTCTGTCAGGAGGAGGTGAAATTCCTAGGATACATCTTTACTCAGGAAGGGGTACGAACAGACCCAGAGAAGCTACAGGCCATACACGATTTCCCAGTGCCTAAGAATAAAAAGCAATTACAGTCATTCCTAGGATTTGTGAATTACTATGCTCGTTTTACGAGCAAGTATTCACAGGAAACCTCACCTCTTTTGAAGCTCCTGCGCAAGCAACAACCCTGGATTTGGAACTCAGACATGCAGGCGGCTTTTGATCGTGTCAAAGGGTTGTTTCTCGAGGCAGTAACGATTAAACACCCAAGAGCAGGGCAGGATGTCTTCCTACAAACGGATGCCAGCCACATAGCGATAGCAAGTCAACTCTATCAAAAGGACGATAACGGGGATTTGGTGGTTATTGGATTCGCTAGTAGGACCCTCAAGAAAGCAGAATTGTCATACAGCGTGTGCGAGAAAGAACTGCTGGCCATTGTGCACGGCCTCAAGAAATTTAGACCACTTATATTAGGAGCGCCGTTGCACATCATCACTGATAACAAGGCATTGCAATTTTTAAACACCTGCAACTTCACCAACTCTCGCATCACCAGATGGACACTAGCAATCCAAGAGTACCAACCCTCCGTTATTCACTGCCCTGGCAAGGAGAACATACCTTGCGATACGGTCAGCCGCATGTACCAGGCACAAAGCGGGATCGGAAAACTAAAGAACGAGCAGGAAGTTATCAGGCTAAATGAATTGAAAAGCGAGAGACCCTTAAGACAAATAATCCTATCATTGAAAGAAGGACAAAGGGAACAAATAGATTTAAATAATATAAAAGAAAATATACAAAGGTACCCGAGATACGAGGTAATAGAAGGATATTTGTGCTTTAAAGTGAGAGGAAAAAATAAAATAGTGATTCCAGAAGGGAGCATTGAGCCACTCATAAACGAAGTACACCAGGTGTACTTGCACATTGGGAGAAATAAATTGGCAAAAATGCTAGGTCGGAGCTTCTATATAAAGAATATGTACCAAAGGGTTATGGAAGTGATAAGGAGATGCAAAATATGTCAATACGCCAAGCATACTAACAGGTATTCACAAGCATTAACAAGACCAATCCTTACACAACAACCAGGGGAAATGGTTGCCGTAGACTTCTTAGGGCCCCTACCCAGGAGTATAGGAGGGGCGAGACACGTACTAGTGATCCTTGACGTGTTCTCGAAGTTCCTAAAATTATACACTGTGAAAAGCCCGAACTCCAAAACCTCTATCGATCGCATGACTGAGTATTTTAATACAGTAGGAAAACCGATTAAAATTCTTACCGATTTCGGCGCGGCATTTACCTCCAAACAGTGGAAAGAATGGATCGAGGCAGTAGGGGTGCGACACATTCTTATCCCTGTTCGGCATCCCCAGGTAAATTTAGCCGAGCGTATAAATCGAGATTTGGGAAGAATTTTACGGACATACTGTAGTAATGCACAAGCCTCATGGCAAAAATACTTGCAATACATAGAAAAAAATCATAACCAAATGCCACACGAGATCACAGGCTACACGCCGGCAATGGTCCACTGGGGAGTGGAAACAAACTATGTATGGGAAGGATATATCCCTGAGGATTGTAGGAATGCGGTAGTGGAGACTAGGAGGTAGATGCTTCAGAAAGTATTTCAGCGAATTAGGACTAAGGGAGACTACAGAGCGGCAAGGACAAATAGAACCTGTAAGGAGACGCACTTCCAAGTCAACGACCTAGTGTTAATCACAAGACATAACCGCTCCAATGTGCAAAGAAAAGAAACAGAAAAGTTACTATTGATTTACGAAGGCCCATTTAAAATAACCAGGAAACTAGGGCGTAAGACCTATGAAGTGGCCAATATTATAACAAATAAAGTAAGGGGAAGGTACGATGTTAAAGATATAAAATTATACGTAGACTAATAATAAACATAGAAGCCTGATAGCTGACCTGACTGCAAGATAAAAAAAAAATGTATGTTGCCGTAGTGCAACAAATATCGATCCAAAGTTGTGTATACAGTAGGAGCATTGACCCAAGCAAAAAATATAAGGAAGTAGCTTACTACACAAGGTCACAGCTGTGTGGAGTGGCCGACTAATGCGTAGGCAAGCTAACGCCAGCTGATAGGGACAGCGCCAGAGAGTGAGAGGGGAATACCTGAACATCGTTCCTCACTTAAGATAAGGAGCGGAAGTATATAACTACTGGTATAAATTGTAAGAACTTGGTTAGATATTTTGGAGTGTATTTATAAGAAATGTAAAATGTTTATATGTATGTATGGAAAAAATAAAATAAAGCCACTAACAAGGGAATAAATGTAGGGCGATATAAGAAAGGGAAAATTTAAGATAAATAATTTTTAAATTTTTTAACTTTTAAAAAAATAAAGCAAAGAGAAAACAAGATCAGATATATTGTATAAAGCCTGAGAGTGAATAGTGAGAGTTGTGAGATTTATAAAAATGTATAAACTTATGGTTGTACTTATTAATATTGTGAAAGTGTTTTAAGTGTTTCAGTGAGAAGAGATAGAAGAGGACCAAGGACAAGTAGATATATAAGTAAGGTAGTTAAGAGTTAGCTAGCACCCACAAATAAAATAGGAAAACAGATAAATCTCGAAAAATAAATTTTTTTTTTGGTATAAGTAAATTTTTTTTTTTGAAGATACTTTCAAAAATTTTTTTTGTCTCAATTTTAAAGGGGGATCTTGCGGCGGGCAATATTCTCTTGGAATACATGCCGCAAAAAGATAAAATTTAAAACATAAAGAGTCTAAATTTCTTGTAAGTAAAACAAACCAAGCCACCGTGGGAAGGGTTTGAAACTTAAATTCAAGGCCGTTTGCAAGGGGAAGATGGTCAAAATTGACCTATAGTTACCATCGACATTTCCAGAGATAAAGCAAGACGAGAAAAATCAATAATAAAGAATAATAAAATTCCATCAGAAGCACCCTTAAAGAGTTATACGGCTTGATCGAAAAAGTGGATTGAATCGATCTGTCTATCAATTTTGCGAGCCGTTACGCACTAGTACAAAAGAAGTGCGCGCGCCGATCAGGCGACATCGATTTAAGATCCTTATTGGTTGTCAACTCGTGGGAACGGACTGCAAGGAGGGGGTGTTTCCCTGTTTGAGAAGAAGCCAAGCGTTCTTGACGCCCCAGCTAAACCAGGACTCTCGAAGGGTAAGGTCGGTGTCGGGCGTAGCTCCGGTAAAACAATGGACAGTAGTTTTGTTACCGTAAATAGTTCAAAAACTATGAGTGGCTAGGGAAAGTTCGTTTCGTTGAGATGTCGTGACGCTGTGTTTCAAAATGGGGCCCTTTCGCATTTCAAGATCGCGGCGAAAGGGGTTTCCCCATAAATTTCCATCAAATTATGTGCGAGCGTCGTTAAATGTGTGTGTTGCAGCCTTACTAGAAAGACAAGGCGATGTGAACAGTGTAACCTAGCAAACAGTTTTAAAAGAGTGAGTCTTAATTTCTAACAAAATTAAACAAAATTTAACCAAATTGATAAACGTTTTAAAAAAAATTTTTCTAGTTCTTTTCTGTGTTAAAAAATGCCCAATAACTGTGTTAAAAGAAGGGCTTAAAGCTAAAATTTTATTAGTAACTGTTAAAATTTAAAAGAGGTGCGGATGTCATCGAAGAAAGAAGATGGGAGAATTTCAACCAAAGGGTGAAGCGAGCTGATCTACCTGAGGCGTAGCAGACACACAAAGGGATGGAGGATTTCAAAGATGGCGGCAACGCGTGGGAAGTCACCCAAGTATATCGGCGTGGGAACGATGCAACAGCCAAGCCGGTCTTTCCCCACCCCCGTTGGAGAACAAAGGGAGAGACGAAGAAGAAGAGAGGGAGAAAATAGGCAAGCCGTGCTTTGTGTGGATTCAGGTCAGATCTATTTGTTTTCCCTTTGCAAATTAAAAATTTTAATTTGAAGAATTTTTTCTAAATTGGGAAAATGTTATGAAATTTAAATAAATTTTCAAACCATTAACAGTAAACTTTGAATTTTATAAGTAAATGCTGGTGGCTTTGTTTTAAAGAGTGGGGGGGTTTCAAGATGGCGATGCCATAAAAGCAGAAATTATGTTGTATTTAATGGATGTAAGGGAAATAGAAATTTTAGATTAGAACTTATGTAAAGGGAAAGGGTTTTAAATAAACAAATCAAATAAAGGGATTTAAATTAATTAAAGAGTTAAAATCTTGTGAAGGGGTAAAGAAATTAAATAAAAGATGTGTTGTAATAAAGTTAAATATAATTTGCTAAAAGTAAATATCCAAGATGGCGGACAAAAGGCCATTGTTTACAACAGCTGATTGGAAGGCTATGCTTTAGTTTCAGGTACTCCTATAAACAGGAGTGTTATTTCATATAATTAAATTAAACTAAATTGGTATTTTATTTAGAAGGAGTCATTACGACATTTTTCCATATGAAACAAATTGACATAAATTGTTCTCATTTAAAATAAACAAGGGTTATATAAAATTGAAGTTTTTTTAATTTAAACTTTTGATTTTATTTAGAAAAGGGTGAAATTATATATGTGTATAAAATAAATTGAATCAAACCAAGGTTTGTGTAAGAATAAAGGGTTATGATTTTGATATGGGTAGATTTTAAATATTTTAAAAACTACAACAAAAGAGTTAAGTTAACCAAGAGATTTTAAATTTGTAAGTGGGTCTAGCTAACCAAAATAATATGTTAATATAAGTTTTCTTTTTTGAATTATAAGTATATATATATTGTTTATTTCATGATTTATATGTATATAAAATAATATGTCGGTGGTAGGGTAACTTAGAAAGAAAATTGAAATTTTTGCAAATTGGTTTAAATATAAATTATATAAAATAAAGGCAAATGGGCTAGTAGCCATTTAGCAAAGGTTAATCAAGATTTATTAAATATCAATTTCCTTCAGAAATTGCATTGAAAAATTTTAAATAAATTTTAATTAAACTTCAGTATGTATAATTTTCATGAAGAAAGGGTTAATTCAAATGATAACCAAAGGGTTACATATTTTACATTAAAAGGGTTTAACTATGATTAAATAAGTTGTAAACAAAACTCAGTATTTATAATTTAAATGAAGAAAGGGTTAACCAAATGATAACTAAAGGGTTTTTTGTTTTTATATAAAAAGGGTTAAATAAATTTTAAAATTTGTAAATTTCTTTGTAAATGATCAAGGATCAGTTCAAAAGGGTTTAACTATGTTTCAACAAATATTAATAAATTTCATTATGTGAATTTTCATGCCGAAAGGGTTAATCAAAGTGTAACCAAAGGGTTAAATATTTTCTAATCAAAGGGTTAAGTGAATTTAAATAAATTTGTAGATTTTGTAGATGATTGAGGATAGGTGTAAACAGTTTAAATATGTTTCAGTAAACGATTGAATTAAAATATGTATTTAAATATTATAATTTAAATATGGGAAGATGTTTGAATTTATTCAGCAGATGTTTTAACAATTTTTATAAATTATGATTTGATGTTCAGTAAATATTTTGATAATCTTGTAGGAGATATGGCTATATGTTTTATATATAATTTTTGTTTCAGTATGTACCTCATAATTGGTTGTTATATAATTTGATATGTTTTATGAAATTGTTTTTAGGTTGTTTGGTAAAATTGATGAAACTTTACCTGCTAAAACAAATAGAAATTGAATTTTAAAATACTCATTTTAAATTGATAAAGTTATAGAAAAATCTTATTATTTACATGGCTATGTAAAATATGGCCATAAATAAAGTAGTGTGTTTAGAAAGTTTAAATAAATGGAACAAAATGTGAAAAGTAGGGACCTTTCGGAGTGTGTTGAAAAGTAAGGCTTTGCTTGAATCAACGAATATTTGTAATTTCTAAGAATTAAATTTTCAGAAATAATTTAAGTAAACAAAACAAACTATTGACAATTAAAATTGCAAGGTTGAGAACCTGGGATAATGAAATAAAGTTAGGACAAGCAGTAAAGGCTTGTTAAAAAGGTCACTTAAGGGAAAAGTGAATTTTTTTAATTTGAAGATAAGATCAAGAATTTCAGGTAGTAAAGAGTTATATTTTCGACAAGTAAGATTGACCGTCAAGAAGAGCAAAGTTTTACGCTTTGGCATACTCCGATTGAATGAAAATTAAAATCGTAAATTCTTAATTTAAATGTTAATATCAACTAAAATAAGCAGAGTATGGTTTCTTAATTGTGTAAAAACCAACACAAAGGATATTTTTAAGTCAAATAAATTGCAGACTGTGCATTGTAAAATTAAATTTTAAATTTTTTAAAATTAAAAAATAAATATTTTTTAACTAACTTGCAAACAAACTGAGTATTATTATAAACAAGTTTCTTACACTCTCCTACAGCTGATTTGGTTATTTCGCCGTTTAGATGTCTTTCAAAAGAACCCATCCCCCGGGATGACTTACCCGTTAAGGGTAGAATCCGCAGCAAGTTAGGTTTTTTCTCTTTTAAGTCCAGTGACTTGTTCTCTGGCAGATTTTGGCGAGCATTGCACAGCGTTCGTGGTTTTTGCTGCGAGCGGCTCGTTTCAAAATTCTTGCTCTGCAATGGGCGTTGGTGGGCGGACTTGCGCGCGCGCGTTGGTCAACGGTGGGGTTGACGGCGTCGCGCGTAGGTGGTGGCCCGGTCCGTTGCAACACACACACACACACACACAGATATATATATATATATATATATATATATATATATATATATATATATATATATATATATATATAAACGAGTACGTTACATAAAATAATTATATTACATTTACATAATAATATTTATAGTTAAAACTTACACAAACACACCCTCACTGCCGTAGCCAAACCCTCAAACATCCGATTTTTCACTTCCCTCGCCCTAGTCCTGTTGGTCGGCTAAGTACTGGCTTAATTTGGTACATGTTCATGCACGTGTCTGCAGAAGCTTTGTTGAGGTAGTTACGAAGCATAGTGACCTTACACATTCTGAATTATGAGTAGCCCCTATACCATGTTTACCACCATGTAAGGTTTGGTGATGATAGCTACTTTGAGTCTGAAACGAGCAATTCAGCCGTGTTAAAATATGACCCCCTCCCCACTTATCATATCTTGTGGTGCGTCGAGAGTGATCTACCAGTGTATAAAAAACCTACAAATTACCCCAGTAAGATTTATATATGAGTGTACTTACAAAAGTAGTTTCCTTTCAAAATACATTTAATAGTTTTGCATATAGCTATAATATTGCTGTAATATGAACTAGAAATTTCACGCTAAATTTGATTGCGTTTTTAAACGTACTTTTACTGTTCATAGGAATATTTCTTCACAGGGCGAAATATTAAAATTTTATATATTTTGTTACCACAGTATGAGTAGAAATAATTTCAAAAGCACTTTTTGAATATATTTATTGGTTTTCTTGATTTGGATAAGTTATCAGTTACTTTGATATTTAATGTCTTTATATATATATATATATATATATATATATATATATATATATATATATTTTTTTTTTTTTTTAAAGAACATATATATTTTGTTATATATAATAACAAAATAATAAACATAATAAATTACAATAATAAAATAATTAATATGCATGAAAAAGGTGGTGTTTATAAATTACAATGCGAAAACTGTAATAAAGCTTATATAGGTCAAACCAAGAAAAAATTAAAAGAAAGATTTAAAGAACATTTGAATGCCTATATTAATGCAGAAATATATAAATCAAATTTTGCAAACCATTGTATTAATAATAAGCACCAATTTCCAAATATTGAAAATATGAAACTTATACAAAATTAATAAGGGATTAAGAATGAATATATATGAAGCATTCGAAATATATAAACACAATAATAATAACCAATTAATAAAATAACAAATACAAATACATTCTAAATTTGATACTATATTCAATGTCTATAATGTTACAGCAACAAAATAAATTTGGCAATTTTTTTAAATTTAGCAACAATTCTATTTCTAATTTAACAATGTTTTAGGCCTATAGCTTACATTATTGTAATTTTCATTCCTGATGATGTTGGTACTATTTACCAACGAAAAACTTTGGATATAAATTAATAAATATTCTTGTATTTGAATAACCTATGTTGTTTTAATTTACTATACAAGAAAACGTATTATATATATATATATATATATATATATATATATATATATATATATATAGCTTTGCAACACTGTGTTCTTGCATTCACTTATTACTTTCACTATATGTACGTAAACAAGAATCTTACTTGGTATTAATGTGACTTAACTTTCAAAGATTGACAAAATCTCCATTATCGAGCATCACTAACAGGGGGGGGGGGGTAGTAGCCTCAGTAATAGATAATCTTTGAAAGTAAACTCGCATAAATTAAGTACATACAGTGAAAGTGATATATATATATATATATATATATATATATATATATATATATATATATATATATATATATATATATATATAAATTATAAAAGTGTTTAATTTCCCCTATATTAGAATTACCTTACCTCTCTATAGTCACCCCTTCACGTTTCTAAATAAATATACAATCATATAATTTTAATACCACTAACAATTGTTCATCTGACATCCAATTTTTACAAATTATACCTTCAAATATAATAATATGATGCAGTGACAAAGATTGATTTGATGACTACTTGGTCTTATTAAATTAAGTTACAGACTGTTTATATATTAACTAAAATATCTTGATTTTACAAAGCTAAATAAAGTCATGGTTAATATATATTGAATATGAACTGTTAAAATGTATAAGAATTTTACTTATTAAAATATGAACAATAATTTGAAAAAAATTAATAAATGTGTAAAACTCCATTAAAAATTTGACTCGCTCCCAAATTTTTGTGACGATGCTCTTTGCCCTCGATGTTCCCGGACAGGATCCTGTTTTCGTAATGATCCAGTCATCCTGCACTCGTCAGTGATCGAGTTTAAGACCGCTAATAAAACCGTTTCTATTATTTTATTAAAACAAATTTAAATAAAGAATCATGGAACTGGTGGCTTGTATGGTCATAAGACCGACGGAAGACATACTTAGTTTCCTATCTTCACTACCGTTAGAGTCTTGCCATGGGCCGGTTTCTACCGTTTTCCGTGAGAGGTTCACGCAATGCTCCCTCTTTTCGAATATCCAATTCTTTCACAATTTTACTTTGAATCTCCCACAGCAAACCTCCCTCTACATTTGACTACAGTTGACGAATTTCTATTGGTTATGCCAAGTTCTTAGTCTATGGTTTAAACTTGCATTGTCAACGACTTTGCAGCTCTGCAATAATTGTCAGTTTTCGAGACTCTCTTTGCAAGTATTATTTACACCTCTAAAATTGTATGCTTCCTTAACGGCATAGATCGAGTCATACATTTTAACGTCAGTAACATTTTGAGTAATATTTCTACTGCTAACAGTTTTCTAGTCATTTTCTATATGTACTGTGACAGTCCCGCACTTCACACTTTTAATGTTTTGATGTGAAATATTAATCATTTATTAATTACATTTTATATTTAACATTTTTAATACGTTTTATTACCTTCGAATGATTTAGATTTTTAGAGAATAATTTTATTTTATATTTGTTTAGGTGTATTTGTCCGGTGGTTCATACGTTTATATGTTTTTATTTTTATTTAAATTTTGTTGCCAGTTAAAAACTAATTTTATTTTTTAAAAGGAATAATAAAAAAACAATTCCATCTAATAGAAACAGATTTTACATAACCAAACGAGTCCATTGTGGGCTAGGTTGTTTAATTACCTCAGACAGATATGGGTCAGTTCATGTTCCTGGGATAAGCTGTAGAAATGTACAGGTTTAGAAAAAATAGATTTGTTATTTTAATCAATATTCAGCATAGATATACGTGTTGGTAACAGGTTCCTGATATTAGGAGTCATTTTCTACTTATTCACGTTTATACATAACTATCCTTTAATAACAATAACATTTAAAACGATTATCTCTTAAACCATTTATGATATATACACAGTCTATACCGCCCAAAAAGAATAAGGTATGTAAAATTACTTTTTTAATGCAATCGTTTTATAGGTCAGGATTTTTTTTTTAATATTTTGGATTAAGTAATATTGTTTCATTGCTTATTGTAGTCAGAATTCTGCGTAGTTTACGTGAGGGTAACAGTCCTGCTATTAGGAGTCGTTTTCTACTTATACACATTTAAAATTATTAATCTTTTTATAACAATAACATATAGACACGATTATCTCCTAACCCGTTTCTGATATATACAACACCTTACCTCCCAAAGGCAAACATGTATGTAAGGATACTCTTTTTATGAAATCGTTTTTTATCACTAAAAAGTTTGATAAGGCTAAAGAGGAGTATGAAAAAAAAAATTTTTGAGAAAGATTATTATGTTTCATTACTCCTTTTTAGTCAGAATTCAGCGTAGACTTACGTGAGAGTAACAGTCCTGATATTATGAATATTTTTTTATTTTTTTTTATGCATACAACACTTAGATTACTTCAAACTAAAACCACTTAGTTCAAATTGATCACCTGAGATTTATTACAATGTTTGCTCTAGCTATTATTAGTAATTTTCTGGTGCAGAATATGAAAGTAATGACCCACGTTTGTTACTAGAGTGCCTCAAGTATACCGCAAGATCAAGAGCCCGAAAGTAGTGATCATAACGCCTAAGGAAAGCATGAACAAGACGGCAGAGACCATGCACGACTACATCAAGAAGAACCTGCAGGACCGCTGTGACGTCTCCGTTACGACGCCGCCTCCAGAGAGCGAGCACGATTTCTACGACAATCCATTCGGCCACTTCTAGACGACGCCTTCGTCGTTAAATATTCATAAAATTCAATTGACAATTTGTTGAGCACATGTTCAGGGTAAAAAGAGGTTATCTCTTGACAGAGAGATATTACGTTGCAAATGTACGTACCAATACTGCATACGTTGCTAAAGGTATTGTCTTAGTATCACGTTTACTAAAAATATTGTGCATAAAATATCTTACATTTTGTTTATTATTTTATACAAAAATTGTGTATACATTACTATGTGTATAAACAGTAATATTGTATAGTGTTTATCACATTATTAATTCTTTTCTTTTTTTTACCCGGATGTGGACCCCCAAATACAGCTCAGCCCTCGTGGCAGCTAAACTCTAGCGAGCTACCTACGTCTCATATCCGAATGCGGTTAGTACCCCTACCGCGAGTGAAAGAAATGAGATTGATGGCCACTGTACCAAACTCATAAACTTTTTCCATGGAGAATCAGGAGGCAGTGAAATGAAACAGTATGGTAAGTGTCGCGCTAAGAGCGGGATAAAAAACCTGGCAAGAAAGAAACCCTGCCAGTAAAAATCCCGCGACAGATCATGCAGGGACCCTGGGGGCTGGGATCACCTTATATCAAGGGAGAAGGAGGGGCATTACCTTACAAATACCTTGTTAGTAAGTCTATGACAGGAACTCTCTTTTTCTGTTGCCTACTCGAACC
Source organism: Prosapia bicincta (assembly GCA_036971475.1). Lineage (NCBI taxonomy): Eukaryota > Metazoa > Arthropoda > Insecta > Hemiptera > Cercopidae > Prosapia > Prosapia bicincta. The sequence goes on along the minus strand of JBAIZL010000001.1, from coordinate 201,492,750 downwards.
TGAAAAGGCATGCAATCAAACTAGTAATATCGTTGGGGCTAAGCTACGACCCTGGACTTGTACCCCTGTGTCACCTGGAACATAACTGTGAGTCATAATCTATTAGTATGTATATTTTTCTATTACGGCTAGCGTTAGGCGGTAAGTAAGGACAGCGGCCGTCTGTGTGTCGTGCGTGGGGTCGTATCTACCCAGTGATGAAATGACTGTGGATGTTGTATGGGAATGACCCTGTTTGTAGAACCTAAGTATCGGAGGTGTTGTTTGATGAAAGGCACTTTCAAGTCAGTGTGAAGCAGTGTTAGTCTTGTACATCTAGGTGCCTTCGTGATTATTCGCAAAACCTTGTTTTGGAATAACTGGAGCCTGCGTGTGCGTGAGTGGCCGAAATTGCCCCAGACGGGTGAAGTGTACGTGAGTATTCTGTGCAACATAGATACGTATGTAGTAGTGGCCACCCGTAGTCACAGTGGGCTTGTTCTGTTAAGCATAGGATATAGTTCTTTTAATCAAATTTGTGTTTTTTTAACGTCTTGGTAATGTAGGTTCCCTAGTCAGGCCTCTGTGAAGAATGAATCCCATATATTTGACCTGGTTCCTCCAGTGAATGTCCTCGCCTAATAGTTTTAGTGGTGTGTTGAGTTTGTGTATCCTTTGTTTGGAGAGAAGCAGAGCCTGACACCTGGTCACGTGTACCTTAACTCTCCAGTAACTCCATTATTAATTCTTTCACAATTGGAGACAGGGGCTAAATCTACTAATGGCAAAGAGAGACAAATACTTTGAAGCTAGCAACACATCTTCGATATATCTATTCAACCATACTTATTCATCTTAAGTCAATTTCGATTTCACCCTTTTAGATATTAGACATGGCCTTGTGCTGTATTCTCAATTCTTTTGTACATTATTGAATTTAAAATTCAATTGTTTAATATCTCAGTTACTTTTGACATACGTTTTCTTCCAGAGTCTCTACTGTAAAATCTAAACTAAAACGTTAAAGGTATTTAGTATCAGTAGGATTTCAAAGTTATTGAGAAACATTTTGCAAGTATACACTTAGTAGTTTCTTGTAAATGTTGATATTTTTGTATCTTTGAACGAGTAGCTAAAAACTGTATCAAATAATTTCATTAACTGTAAGCCTCTTCAGATGATATTGTAATAAATTTTACAATAAATAAAGTATTAAATATGACAAATTAAAAGATATTATTACTAAATGTAAATACAATACAATACTCTTAGAAAGGTGTTTTGCGTCCCATAAATTCAAGCTACTGTCGTGCAAGTTGTATGGCTTGTATTCCAAGTGTGATTGAGGGTAACTTACATGTATAACAATTACTTACTTTTTAATCACTTAAACAATAGTTTATGACTATCCGAACTTTAAATTTTGTAAATTTTTTAAAACTTAGTGAAACAGAACGTTTTCGATCGCTATGTGGCGATCTTCATCAGTGTCTTCTGCCCCATCTGCATTATTTAGTGGTTTTATCGTTCTTTTGGTTAGGTAAATCTTGTTTACTTGTCGTAAGCTTTTTATTACAAACTTTTGCTTTATTGACGACGTTTGCTAAAAGAAGCTCGCAATGGTAAATTTTTCCCTTCTTTTCTTTCGACCTTCATTCCAGTTTGGCTTTACTGGGGCAGGTTTCAAGTAGTATTTTACTGTGAAAATTAAATATTCTTACCCTTTCATCAATCGGTATCTTGAGAAAATTCACATAGTTGTTAACATATTGTTATTACACCTAATATAAAGCTGTTTCAGGTGAGAAAAGGTGGGAGAATGTAACTAAAAAATCTATCAGTTCGGAAAAAGAATTTAATCTGCGGAGTCGCTGCCGTATGACCTTCCAGCACCCTGATTGTATCCTGCAAACTGAATAAAATATGGAGAAATTACCAATTCGAATAAATGAAACATTTCACCGAATTCTTCAAAACATTTACATTCGTTCAATGCAGGATGTTTTACTCATTTAGGAGGCAACGTTCATAGGGTACTTCCACGCATTTTATCAGAAAGCAATATCTGGTTCTTTTAATAAGTTTTTTCATAGAAAATATTACTCCTTCCTGTTTGTTTTCTCAAATGAGTGGCTTTGTTGGAAAGTAAATCCCAACAACAGATATGATTTCAATATTGTTTTCATGAATTCAAAATATATAACAAAATTATTTTTGTTATCGCTCTAAAGTTCACCAAAAAATAAAACAGTACGAAAATTTTAAATTATTTTTGTATACCATTTGGTTCTCAATAATAGTTTTTCTTTCTAGAATAATATAATATGATAATAAATAAATTGTTTTAATTTTAAAAAATCTCTTATTATTTAAACAAATTAATTACCTAACTGAAAAAAAGTTTTATCTTGTTCAATAAAATGAATAAATAGTTTACCTATTTGATCTATTGAAAGCCTTGGCTTGATAGAAATTCTATAGTAACATGTTCTAAAAGCGGATGAAATATATTAAAAGTAAAATTGGAAAATTTTAGTAAAAAACACGATACAGTTTTACTAATTTCAGAATCAATTTTTTAAATACCAGCATGTTATGTCAAATAAAATTACAACTAATAAAATAAGAGTCAAGTGGAAAATAATACCCCATTTAGTTGCGTATTGTCCTTTAATATACATTCATAATTTAATGTCAGACACTTGCGTCAAAGGGCGTAGCTGTAATATAATAAAGCACAACTTTCAAAAATAGAATTCTCTGTAAATTCCTTTCTCGTAATTTCGTACGGAATGTCGTTTAATATCGTTCTGCGTGTAAATTTTACTGTCGCAAATAATATACCAGGCCTATTGGAGACAAATAAAAAACTTTCAGTCCTTGCGCAGGTATGGTTGAGCAATGATTAAGTTATTGAAAGTGTATATGTAGTACTTATAATCAATTTCATGAGTACTCAACAAATATTGAGCACTTGACATTTGCAATTTTGAATGCATCAGTTACAAATTTGTTATTTTATTTATCGATTTTACGTAAAACAATTGCTTCGTAGGTTTACATCGAATTAGTTTCAGTTTATTTTGAATTTCAATGTGAGAAAAATATTTTAAAGTGAAATCTTAATATAAGATCAATGTAAGTATGCTGATATCTGTTCTATTTCATATGTTTTCAATGATAACTGTATGAAGCAACTGTGGCGTAATGTTTATTTTTAAATAAATAAAACCTCTAAACCAAAAATAACTTTTACTTTAAACCTTATGTACATTTCAATTCGCCAGCAATCATCTTCAGAGGTATTTAAAAAATACAACTCAAGCTGAATTTTTAAATACCTCTGAAGATGATTGCTGTGCAATTGAAATGTACATAAGGTTTAAAATAAAAGTTGTTTGTGATTTAGAGGTTTTATTTATTTAAATAAATGTTTTCAATGAGTTAAAAGGTCATGGAACATTGTTCGTAGATATTTTCAATTTCTTACCACCTTTATTTAGCAGCATGTCTACTCAATATAAGTTGCACCTTTCATACTACTAATTCTTCTTCTAACTGTATTGTTGTAAAACGGTATTAGGTTATTCCAAGTGAACCGCCTTCAAATAAACTATTTGATAACAGTTTATTATAGTGCGTGGAAACATCCTGCCTAGGCCGGATCAGCGAGTAGCAGATGGCCCAAGACCCCCCCCCCTTACGTCAGACCGTCTCACATTTAATTTTAATATTTAAGAAGGACCTTATATATTGATCACCAAAGATGCAATAAAAAGTAGCTATTTGTAATACAGTAAAACCTCTAAGATCCGGATCAATGTAACGACAGCCCGGATAGCGAAAAATCCGGACATGAGAGGGGCTACTTAAAGTTGTGCGTTTGAGCTACGTAATCTTACCTATTCATATTATAAGTAGATGTTTGATAGTTTTAAGTAAATAATTTATCCTTATTGAAGATTGTAATTATATTTTAATAGCAATATAGAACTGTACGTACAATTTAGTTACATGCTGTATGAACAGTTCCTTAATACTCTACTCTACATACTTAAGTACATTACATTAGTCATCAGTTTTGGTAAACAAAATCTAATGGTGGATTACTTATTTCGTTGAACACGTTTCTTTGATGAAATATCCCTTCACCTTCGATAGAGTAGACGATCGGCTGCTCTGTCTTGTGCATCGTATTCGATCAACTTGTCATATCGTTAGAAAGCTGTTTTCATAATACGGTTTAGAAATTACCAATCTCGTGATGGTATACATTCATTTTATATTCAAGGGAAACGTCGTTTTAGTGATGAGGCTGCTACTGACGAATTCAAAAATAATTTTGCAGAATTTTTCACGAATGAGAACTACATTCTGGATGACGTTTACAATGCAGACGTGACCGGCTTGAATTGGAGGACTTTAACATCTAAGATCCTTGCTCCAATACGAGAAAGGTCACCTTATGGCTAAAAAGTTAGCAAGGAACGAATGGCAATGATTGTTTGCGCGGATGCTACTGGTACTCATCACGTGCTTCTCCTAATAATTGGTAAATCGAAGAAGCCGCGGTGTTTTAAAAATGTGAAGAGCCTTCTAGTATGTTATAAAGCACAAAGGAATGCATGGATGAATTAAGATGTTTTGTGAATGGTACAGAAATGATTTCATCCCACAAGTGGAGCAATTCAGAAAAGATACGAAGAAATCTGGAATGGTGATTCTCGTATTTGATAATGTGCCCAGCCTTCCAAGCGTTGAACTGTTGAATGTTATTGATGAAGAGTTTCAAATGAAATATTTGCTCAATGTTACTGCTCTGGTACAACCTTTGGATCAAGGGGTGATAGAGAAGATAAAGCGCATGTATAAAAATGATGTTTTACGTCGTCTTCTATTTGCTGAAGATGAGGAAGGATTGATGCCTTTTTGAAGAAACTCAATTTAAAAGATTGTTGTTATATGGTAGCAGATCCATGAAATACTCCGGCGCCAATGAATCTTCACAGAGCGTGGAATACATTGGGTGTGGAAACAGAGGATGAGGAGAACATTGATGTGAATGCCATTGGAACTGCTGAGGATTTGAGTGAGAATACAAACGGGTTAATCCTGGTCTTCCTGGTTTTACTGGACAAGAAGATCCGCGTTTGGTTGGCACGTTACAGTGATGTAGGGCTCCATATCTTCAATGATGATGAAATTGTGACCACAGTGCTAGAAGAAAGTAAAGAGGACAATGAGAATGAAAGTTCAGATAACGAAGAGGAGGAAGAAGGACCAAGTCACGGGTAGGCGTTCAAAGCCTTAGAAACTGTGCTATTGTGGTATGGAAGACAGGACGAGAGCAGTTCAACCCAATTACTTTTGATGAAGAGAATGCGTGACCTAGCAGCAAAGAAAAGTCAGTAGAATTTTTTAAAAAAATCAGTTATTATTTTCGTTAAATTTCCTTGTTAGTTATGATGTCTATTTTTATTGTTGCTACATTTCTACATTTTATATCTAAAGTATGATAATATGTATTCTATGTCCTATGCTCAATATAGTTGCATAAAAGATAAACTATAGGTATGTCTGTATATATTTTTCTCTAAAAAATAAGCACATAATTGGTTATACGGAAATTCGATATGTCTCTAGTCCCAATTAGTCCCGTTATTCGGTGTTTTACTGTATATATATATATATATATATATATATATATATATATATATATATATATATATATATATATATAACATATTCTCAATAAACGCATTTCCTTCCCTGAGTAAGAATCAATAACTTATTTGATCCTAAATTGGTATTTTAATAGATGTATGTGTGATTGTGTTAGTTTTATATAAACTAGAGTAAAATAAACAATCATATACTAATGTACTACATTTTTTAATTCTTTATCTTCATAAATGGTTCAATGATTTAGAAATGAATTTGAAATTTTAAAAAGCTATATTTTACAACTTTTTGATTTTTTTCAAAGAAATTTTTTAATAAAAAAAATCTTTAGTTCTTGAGAACCTTTCTAAAAATATTTAAAACTTTTCAGAAGAAATTATTAATTGTATAATATTTAGGTAAAAGTTTAAGTAGATTTTTATGTTGAATAGTTTAGTTAAACTCTTTTATGTTGAATAGCATAGTATTTGTCTTGTGAATGTCGCTTGTTTGTATTTAAATTTAACATATCTATTTAATATGCAAACAAGCAATACAGCTGACGAGCCATGTACACAATGTTTATTTTACTGAGGTTGCAATTATACAAGGCCGGGTGCAATGTTTATCTGCATTCTGAACCTATTTGTAAACCTATTATTGTACACACGTAATACGGAAAAGTATATTAAGAGTTTGCAATTAACTAAATAGCACAACAGTGTTGCCAATTTTAAATCTTTATAATTTTATAACACTACTTTTCAATAATATCAGTAACAGACCTGGTATGTAACGCTATATTTATGGGTTACAAATGTTGTCAAATAAACACTAGGATAACTTAAGAATACATTTAAATTCGAAATTTGTAACCAAGATCTCCTTACGCATAACGTAGCTTTTTCGAATCTTTCTTTAAAACCATAGTTAATTATAAGAAGTTTCTTAGGGGACAAAAAATATAAAATGTATGAAAAATACCTGAATATATCTTTTTGTTTTTCAATAAAAAAGGTAGCCCTAATTTACATGATCATTAACCAGAAACTATGTATTGTAAGTACGAAATAACGAATAGCAAATGTTCAGAGAAGTAGACAAATATTTTAGGAAATACATATCAGAAAATAAACGAGTACTCACAGAATTGGAATAACAGGGTAAAATTTGATGCTCACATGGTTACGAAAACTATCAAAGGCCTCTAAGAATTCAGTTGAATCAAAAGAAGAAACACTTTCATAGACACCTGCAAAACATTAATTCATAGATATATGAATGAATATATAAATATATATATATATATATATATATATATATATATATATATATATATACGTACATATGTCAACATATTTGTTTAATTATAACTATTTTATTACCATTTCTAATTTATTTAAATTTTTCTGTAGTGTGCCAGCTACGTTTCTTAGAACCTACCGACAAATCTGTCCCAATGGATGAGGCTTCGGCTCCCGTAGAGACAGATGGAAATCCAGTTGCGAAGGCAGCTGGAGGAATGAGTGGGGCCCTAAGGAGGAAAGCACTCTGACTTGCCTACTCTGAGGAAGCAAAGAAGGCGGAGACGGAGAGCAGAGAACCACCGCCACCGCCTTTGAGGAAACACCGGTTCAGGAAACGGAAGGGTTTGACGGAGGCTGGTGCTAAAACCCGCCCTGTCGTCCCGAAAGCCAGTGGATCTGGTAGGACCTTAATACGGCCAGAGAAAAAGAGGGAAATGAAGGAAAGGAGTACTTCTGATCCTACTCTAGAGTCGGAGGCTAAGAGGAATAGACAAGGGTCTAGGCCTGTAGGGTCGGGAGGGCCGTCTTTCTCGTCGATCTCCGCCAACCTACCGTGGGTATGGCTAGTGACCTTTGGAGATAGTGTAGGCATTAGGATGGAGATTGCTTCTTTCGACCAAATTAAGGGAACCGTCATGGACCGAATTTGGGACATTCCTAGTGAAGGTTTTGTTCCGCGGTTCAGGGACACTTACTTAAGGGATGGAGTCGCAGCATTTATTTGTGCTGAGGAGGAATCGGCAAAATGGCTGAGAGAAGTGGTACCGTCAGTTAGGCTCGAGGACGGAACTCAGGAAAGGCTAGTCCTGCCTGAGGAACTGATTAAAAGGGTGAAATTGACGGAGCTCGTACCACCACTAAAAAGGGAGTCGACTCAGTTGGTCAAACTCAAGGGGGTGCAGAATCCAGAAATTGACACTTCGAAGTGGAAGATCCTATCGTGCATTGAGCGGGGACCTGCCAGCCTCCTCTGCCTAGGATTGGATGAGGCATCAGTCAGACATCTCAAGGCAAAAGACCGGAAGGCCTTCTTGGGGACTAGAGAGGTCACTTTTAGGTGGACCTCTAAGGACCCGGAAGAGAAGGGTTTGAGTGTGAATCAGGAGAAGGCGTAGGGGTCAGTTGGATATGGTCAGTTGGCTGACCCTTAAGCAAATGATCCTGCAAATTAACTTAAACCGCAGAAAAAGTACCACGGTGGTCTTAACCAGGTGCTTAAGTGTGAGGCACACATTACCAGCGCTTGCGCTGGTGCAATATCCGTGGCTGGTCAAGAACGGTATAAGGGGTTTGGCTGCTGCTGGGCGCACCTACGCAAGTAGGGAGCATGAAGGGCACAGGGCATGTGTGATAGTCAGAGGACTAGAAGCCACGCTGATTCAAGAATTCTCAACCAGGGACCTTGCGGTGGTTAGAATTCGAGGTAAGAGAGAGGTAAGTGGGAGGAGGGAGTTCATCGTGGCCTCCACTTACTGCGCCCACAATAGAGAAACGCCCCCTGTAGAATTACGTAAGTTAGTTCGGTACTGCAGGGAGAGGAATATAGGAATCTTAGTGGTCTGTATCGCCAATGCTAATAATTAGGTGTGAGGCAACACAGACACAAATGAGCGAGGCGAGAAGCTCCTCGCCTTCTTGATAGAAAACAATCTTGTGGTTTTATACACAGGTGCCGAACCAACATTTGCCACTTCAAACCGAATAGAGGTACTAGATATCACTTTCTGTTTTAGACAGATGGTAAGGTGGGTGCATGACAGGCAGGTTTTGGATGAGCCCTCTATGTCAGATCACCGGATAATTACTGCTACGATGAAGGATTTGTCCCCTATGTGGTGGGGCTTAGAAACCCGAAGACAAACTGGGAAGGTTTTAAGTCCTCGGTGAGGATGCGGATGTCAGACTTCCGAGGTAAGTATGGTACATCAAACGAACTGGAAAATACTGAGCCTAGATCAAGACTGCAATTTCCACGACATTTGAGGAGAATTGCCCTCTCTCGCGGATAAACACTGGACGTGGTAAGCTTAAGTGGAACAGCGAGTTAGAGTCAAGATAGAAAGAGACCAGAAGGCTCTTTATTAGAGCAAGGAAGAAGGATACGGTGGAGGCACATAAAGACCTGGCAGGCATAAAAAGACAGCCAGTGACTCTATAAAAGTCTTATATAAGAGGTTAATTGTGCTTCTTGGGAAAAGTGGTGCTCAGAGACAAGCACACTGAGTGACGTTGCTAGACTATTTAAGGTGTTAGCAGATGGACCGAGGGGAGAGCTTAAGTTTGGCAAGAAGGCTGATGGTAGCTTTACTGACACCCCGAAGGAAACCCTGTGTCTGCTTATGAGGAACAGTTCTCCCGATATTAGACCGGTAGGGGACGGTGCTCAAAACCTCCGTTATACTGTGCTAAGGGTGGACTGGAATATTCCTGGGAAGGTGATTTCAGCGCAAAAGGTGAGAGAGGCGATACTGTCTTTTGAACCTTTTAAAGAGCCTGGATTAAATAGTATTACTTCAGCATTACTACAAAATTGCTTGGAGAAAATTATAGGGCCACTGACAGGATTACTTAGGGGCTGGGTTCCCCTAAATTACACGCCTGGGCAGTAGCTCAAAACGAAAGTTATCTTTATCCCCCAACCTAGGAGGAAAGGTTCCACAGAGGTAAATGACTTTAGACCTATCAACCTTACATCTTTCTTGTTAAAGACACTGGAAAGGCTGGTAAGCTACTGTTTGAATGAGGGACCTCTGAAGCAGTATCCGCTTCATCAGGACCAACACGCCTACCGAACTGGTAGGTCAGTGGAGACTGCGCTGTAGTCGGTTGTGGACTTTATTGAGGGTCAGATCAATAACAAGGGGATATGTATTGGGGCTTTTCTTGATGTGGAAGGGGCTTTTAGTAGTACCTCTAGACTAGCCATCAAGAGAGCAGCTATGGATCACGGGATTTCTGACGGTATTATGAATTGAAATATGAGTTCCTTGGTAAACCGTATAAATACTGCATCCTGGATGCGGTGTACGATAAATGGAATGATCTCGGAGAGCTGGCCGCAAGGTGGAGTGTTATCCCCTCTGCTTTGGTGCCTTGTGATGGACGATCTAATAAGTACGCTCAGTGGAATGGATGTCAAGGTGTTAGGATATGCGGATGACATAGCTATCTTTGTTAGGGGGCCATTTGAAGAGGTCCTCAAGTTTCTGATTCAAGAGGCATTCAAGGTAACAGAAGCATGGTTGCAGGGAGAAAGCATTATGTATTCAAAGAGAGAAATCTGAGGCACACATCTTCACTAGGCTATATAAAACTAAATCGCTGGAGATGATGGAAATTGGTAATACCAAAATAAGCTACGTTGAGAGCGCTAAATATCTGTGAGTTATTCTGGATAGGAAGCTAATCTGGCGTGAGCACTTAGGAGGATAAGTGCAAAAGAGCCATAGCTTAGTTCTGGCAATGTAGAGGAGCGATAGGCATGAGAAGGGGTTTGGGTTCACGTTAGATAAACTGGATTTATTCTGCCATTGTGGTGCCAAGGTTGGTCTTTGCCTCAATCGTCTGGTAGGACAGGGCACAGAAAGAAACAAGTAAAAGAGTGCTCGACCGCGTGCAGGGGCTCTTTTTTAGAGGCATAACAGCTACAAGGAGAAGCACACCAGGTGCGGCCATGAGGGTAATGTTGGGTATTCCATCCTTGAGTCTTCAAATTAGGATGGAGGCAATGAAAACTGCATACCGGCTAAGTTGTACCGGGCTGTGGAAGACAAGTAGCAAACGTCATAAATAGCTATTTGGTGATTCACTGAAGGAGCTCTGGATAGAACCTCAGGATAAGATACTGTCTCTTAAAAGGAAAAAAAGGAAATTACAAAATCAATATTCCTTCAAGAGAGACATGGGCGGAGTGTAGACCCAAACGTGGTGAAATATGGTTCACGGATGGGTCCAAGATGAAGG
>JBAIZL010000001.1:201459340-201476840 GCA_036971475.1 Prosapia bicincta | reverse complement strand
AAAGAACAATATATAGGCTACTGCACTTAAACGTCGAACTATTGTAATACATGGATGTATGTTTAAATATTATATGGAATTATTAATGATATAAAAGAGAAATACTTTACTATGGATTGAAATATGTACAAGATACTGATTGGCCAGGAAACGAAAATAGTTCAAAGTCAAATACGTGTTAATACAAAATCTAAATTAAATTAGTGCAAAGATAGTATTAATATAATATGGGAAAAGATTTGTTCAGAATCACAATAGCGAGGAGGAAATTAAATAAAAATTTATTACGGGTAATTATGTTATACCAAATTCTCAACTTTGAGAAATAAAATTTACCTGACGATCCAACCAGTCAGACACTCCGACAAATTTACAAAAAAGCTAGCAACAGAGGATATGGTATCTACAATATACTATTATTTTAACGATAGAAAGTACCACACTATTTAACAATCGATTACGTGCACTTAGTAACGGCGATAAGGCCCCAGCAGCCCCCGCCGGTTGGGAGGCTCCCAATAGCTCCATAAAAATTTTATAAAAAGATTAAGGGTAGATAGAAATGGAAACAACATAGAAACCTCCGACCTTGCACACATATAGGATACCAACACCCAATCGACAGTGCTGCACGCTGCTACTGCACTGAAAGAAAACAATTGCTATTTTACTATTCGAAAAATATATTAATTTAATATAAGGAGATCTTATGAGGAAAAGGTATAAATTTGATAGTATATTATTATAAATGTATTATCCCATATAATGCTCCGACAGCCAGGTCGTTCTCGCACAATTTCATCAATTACTAATTTACGTTATTATGCCGTTTATACGTTAACGTTGAAAGAGTTTATCGATTATAGACGATAATCATGTAATATTCCTAATAGTTGAAAATATTATATATAGTATTTGCATTGCATCTTAAAAATTTATTTAATACAGATTTTAATAAAGATGGCCCCCTATTTCTTTTCGCAGGGGAACCCCTGATCACTTACCGCTGCCACGGCATGCACTAATACACGTAAACAACGCACAAAATATGCAATACTCTAACATAACCGAAACTTGGTATTGACATAATGTTTTTATATGTTCGTCTACCGCTGTTAATAATAAGGCTCTTAGGAAAGGCTGCATTAGGTTTTATTTACTATTTTCGTTTACGTATAATTACATTGGGGTAATTGAGGCATTGTTAGGATAAGTTATAGTCAGATTGGCTTCGTTTAGGTTAGGTCCGATAGGTTAGGTGGATTTACGTTAGGATAGTTAAAGTTCACAATGCGTTTTGTGAGCTGTTAACGTTTAATAGCGTTCGTAATGCCTCCCTGAGAGCGTTGCGCGACTTTATTACGGTAAAGTCGTGGATTTATATAGTTTGGATGTGCTGAGTGATTCTTGGAGATGTAAACTTTCGTGACGTCAGCAGCAGTGAATGTTTTACAGTGTTATTTTGTGTCTGCTCAGCCGGGTAGTTTTCTTTGCAATTGAGCAGAGTTTTAGGTTAAATATACATACGACAAATGAGCATTACCTAAATTCAATATAAATTTAGTATATTTTCTGGTTTCCTCGCATTTTAAAATCCTTAGTTTATTCAAGCCATTCTTACTCTTTCATCAATCATAACATAAAACTCACTCCATTAGTATTTAATATCTGCTAGTAATAGCAATGCGTTTAGTTCTGATTCATAAAGTTATTGAAAACGAGAAACAAGCTGAGAATTCGACAACCTAGTTAAGAAAAATATCATACCTGAAGTGAAACCATTTTTATAGGGTCCGTATCGAAATACAATACATTTCAGAACCCATAAAAGGTCTAATGTCTTAGAAACCACTCAAGTAAGTAACTCTCGATCGTTTGAAGGAGATCAGATCTGCACTAAGAGCAAATTAACTAGGAGAGCCCATCGAATATGTTTCCATTAGTTTCATTTCGTCAAAGGAGGTTCCAAGGAGCAGGAATATCTTTTAATATTTAACATGAATTTCGTTGTGAATATTTTAAACATGTTTCACAATGTTGACCGAAGTTTGTTATATATTAATTGCTGTTATATAGGAAAATACTACAGATTATTATACCGTAAATAATAAATTACCTTTAATTAATATTGTTTAGATTATAATTTCAAGTAAAGTTATTTATCTATATAAGTATTTTGTAAATAATGGTAATCGTACAATCTCTGTATTTCCAAAATTATGTAAGAGGCAGAAGTTAACTAATCAAAAACTATAAAAGTGAAAATATGCGTAATCGTCAGTTTCTAAATTTATATTGGATGGAAACTAAACAACATTTACGCACCGCTACAAGCTTTTTCAACAAGTATGAAGAAATATCAGAACGTTCTATAAAATTCCCATTAGGACTAACTAAACGTAATATTTTGACAAGAATTTTCAAAAGTTACACATTGAAACGAATACAGAAATGAACTAACCCTTAAAGATGATTTACACCTAACTTTATCAAAGCTTCAACGAAACAGTACGGAACGTTTCTATAGGAAGAAACAAAACTCATTCCTTCCTAAAATCTTTCACATCCCAATTGTAAATTATCTTTGAAAAATTTCGTAATTTTATCCTAATTTAAAGGGGTTTTACTTATCAAGGAGCGTACAAAAGTAGTTTTTGAAGTTTGGTATTTTTAATTTTCTTCTTTTAGCTCACACTCTCCTGATATATATCTTGTACAAATTTTCAATCGTTAATAAAATAAGTTTTTATTCCTCCAATCAAGTTCAAATACATTTTTTCAAACCCATATTGGATGACAATTGATGTTAATACCGTTTTTTTTCAAACACTTATATATTAATTTAAATTTAAACATTTGTGTCCCGATCGCATTCGAACTGTAGATCTACACTTTAAACACCAGCACTTTCACCACTGAGCTAACGTTCCCAGAGCTAACACTCTATTAAAGTTCTACTATATGAAATTATAAGAAAAGACTTCTTTGAAATAGTGAAGAATTACAAGACGTGGATAGAATGATATTTTCATATTTGCATTAGTTGTAATTATTAATAAAAAGGAACTAAAATATTTTTTTTATTTTTCGACCTCAGTAGGAATTAACTTACAAAAATTCTTTCCTTATATTACTTGTTTTTGTGAACTTGATTGATCTATCCTTCAGATCACTGTTACCTCATTGTTCCAACTACACTAAGTAATTCTTCGTAAGATCAACTACAAGATAGGGTGAATATTTTTATAAAAGGGATTGAGGGCTGTAACCTACATCTTTACACTACAGAGAATCAGTTTACAGTCGGTTCAGAATGTGTTTGCGCCTGATGTAAACACAATCACGAGGCGAACACGTGCAAGGGACGGTAAGCTATGAGTCCGGTTCACAGTCATGCATCGGCAATTGGGCTACGTCTTACACTGGTACACTTAATCATTCGAAAAAGAGAATTATAGACTAATGAAAGTAATAAGACTATTCAATAATTTATGCTACAAGTTTTTAACTTACCATGTTATTATTTCATGTTTAAGGGGTCTGCAAAATCCGATTCCGATGACGACGATGACGACGAGGAACTGTCGTCAACAGCTATGACGAATGGCTCGATGTCTTCAATTATATTGTCTAATTTCCACATATTGGACTCTTCAACGTCCACCACATGTTTCACATATTTTTCCCACTTATCAGGTGTAACACGCGAGACACCTTCGGTTAACAGTCTGTGCACCTCTTTAATGTTAAAAGACACATTGTTAGACGCAACATAACCTTTAACCTCAGCCCATACCATTTCTATTGGGTTTAATTCGCAGTGATAAGGAGGGGTTCTCAAAACTATTCTATTTGTTTCTTTAGCAATTTCATCGATAACGTATTTTTTGTAATTTGGCCTATGATAGGAAACGAGTTTTAGTAATTCGACCTTCAACATGGATTCATCTGAAAAAATCCCTTTGTCAGTCAACCAATTTCGAATTTGTTGCTTATTCCAACGGGTCGTAGGTAAGCGTTCTACTTGTACAGAATGATACGGAGCGTTGTCCATTACGATAACGCAGTTGTTGTCCAATTTCTGTATTATCGCGGAAAACCATTCTTTAAAATTTTCACCATTCATTTCTGAATGGTAGTCAGTATCTGATTTTGATTCGAAAATCAACAGTCCATCTTCTACAAAACCTTTTTGTGACCCAATATGAGTGACAATAAGTCTCTTACCCTTTCCAGTTGGACATTTTAAACCCGCCGACAGACCCCTCAGAAAAGCATCTTTACTGGAACAGACTGACTTATCTGTCCAAACCTTTGATTTCGTATGGCCTGCATTGACCCACGTTTCGTCCAAATAATAAATCGTACGACCTTCCTCGCGATAGGCTTTTATTTTTCTTAAGTAATCTCTTCTCCATAGAATAATATCTTCTTTGTCCAACAGTATACTTTTACGGTTACGTTTCTCATACCTGAAATTTAGCTTTTTTAATATGTGAAACAAAGTGGTTCGTCTTAGGTTAGGTAAGCCTAACTGTTCGTCGGTATTAACTAAGTGTAGTACTTTATTTAAAGTCGGAAGTTCGTTTTTAAAAAATAACTCGTGTACTTTCTTTCTTATAGCAGTTTTTAAAAAGTCATCCATATTATTAAAAATAGTTTTGGTTTTTGGTTTCCTTTTGGCAGGAGACTTCAGCGTACCCGTTTCTTTTTTTTCTTTAACGATTGAAAAAACACTTCGAGCAGAAATTCCTGCAGATATCGCTACTTTCTGCAAGATGTCTTTGATACATTCTGGATTTTCATCCTTTAAATTTTTATAAAGGCGTAAAATAACTTGTTTTTGCCCGGAGTGTATTACTTGTCCTCGTTTATTTTTTTTGACAGGGGATGACATTGCTTAAAAGTTAATCCTTAAAAACTTAACAACACCACAAACTCACAAACACAAATATAACAAACAACGATCTTAAATTATTCCACTGTCACTCACAACTAAAAAATGTTAGGCACAATAAACAGACGAACAAATGTAACCATGGGCGTTTCCAGACTAACTGTTAATCGGGCGGCAGGATATTTCAGTTTTGTCACGAGGTCACTCAGCCAATAGGGTTGCCGAAATCGTTATGTTCACGTGAACAGTTCACCACTCCCTGGCGCAAACACATCCTGAACAGACAGTAGTGAGAGAAACCTAATTTATGATATACATTACTTTTATATTATTATTGTTATATACATGATATACACTGTATTATCCAAAAAATACTTCCTATAAATTGCTTGTAGAAAATATGGAAATCTTTTGGAAACTGTTTGTTGACGTTTGTTTTACACTTACACGCTTCAAAGTTGTCAACTATTAAAAAAAAAGATTTTTCAGAGAAAAAAAATAATTTTATTTTACATTTCATCAAAAAAAGCCTTTATAAAAACTTGTAAAAATCATTTGAATAGATTTCATACCTTGAAATATAAGACAACATCTGAACCTTTCGTAGTTATATTAGAATGATTTTAATGGGATGAAATTTCGTAACCCTCAGACGATAAGTTGGCTGAGAATTTTTCTCCAATAGTGCTTGGCACTATGAAGTGGAAACTTTTATAGCCACCTCTAATACTTTTTTTAACGGATAAAGATCTCAGTTTCCCATTTGTTTTTATTTTACCGAGATCTGTCTTCCTTTCTTTCTTTCTCGCTCTCTCTCTCTCCCTCTCACTCCATATAAATAAATATATATATATATATATATATATATATATATATATATATATATATATATATGATGAATAGTTATTATCTGGAGTACATCCGTTCATTCTGCAGTGCATAAATTCGCAGTTCCGACGTTTCGCTAGAATCTCGTCTAGCATTGATGAGGTGAACCCAACTACAGTAGAAAAAACCGTGGTTCCATGTCAATGCCGGATGAGATTCTAGCGAAACGTCGGAACTGCTAATTTATGGACTGCAGAATGAACGGATGTACTCCAGATAGTAACTATTCATCATATTTTTCCATCCGTGAAGGAATACGTATCAGCATATATATATATATATATATATATATATAAACAATCACAAACACATACACCCACTTGCATATATACATTCTCTCTCTCACACACACACACATACACACATACACACACCTACACAAACACACCTACATTCACTCACAGATACATACCAAGTAAAATAATTGGTATTTAAATATGCCGTGAAAACAATGAAGTTCATATAACAATTATTAATAGTATGCTTTTGAATCTAAACAGTGCCTGCAGCAATACAATATACATCCCCCTCCTCGGAAAGTTTTATTTTTTGATAAATATAACTAACGCCTCAAAATTCAGGATATTTTTAACACTAATTTTTGTATTCCAAAGCTGTGAAACAAGGATTATTTAATGGTTCGAATTTATCAGACCTCAGACTCAACGACCTCATTCCTACCCCCTCTTTTTATGACACCCAACTGTTTAATTCATGCTTAAAACCCACTAACATATATTTGAATCGAAAATCCTTGATTTGGATATATTATAAACTAAATGCCATCGAATATTACACGTGAACTTTGCCTACATTTTTGTTTCTTTGTATCTTGCATAATTTCTTATAAATTAAAAAGAACATAATATTTATTGTTTAAATTAAACAAACACACTACTTACATTTAAAATGTGTGACTAGAACTTCTCTTTCTGTTATACAGCAGTACTTCTATCATTATGACGCGTCAAAAGCCACCTCGTTTGTGTATTCAGTAAATCGTTCTCACAGAGAATATTAATACATACAAGAGCACAGAGCGCGTCTTAGTCAAGTTTGGATGTGTGGATTAATCATGCTCACTCACGCCACAGCGACGTGCCTAGTATTTGCTGCAGCTTCAGGCTGATAGGATTTCATATATTAAATTTAGATTTTTAGGGTTATATAATTGTATCTCATGATTCCAAAGGATCTAATCGTATATAGGTGAGCCTATAATTATTTTAGAACAATATAAATCTGCATTAGCGTCAATTTAGACATATTTCAGGAACTATGAATTGGTTATAAAACAATATTTATTTAAATTTGCTTCTAGTACAGATTAGATAAATCTTCAACACTTTAAATGAACTGTTATTATGGTTTGAACCACAACTATGAGGGGAACTCTCAGGACGCGATCTGCCGGCGAAACAGTAAAACGTGTAGCCCACATAAACCTGGTACTAGAAACCATTCGTTGCTGAGTTACGGCTTGTGGATCATTTCATTTTGATTTTACCTCGCTTGATAAAGTGGAAAGTTAATTTATTACAAATAGTGACGTGATTGTATTTATAAATATTATTCGATGGTTATACAAACATTCATTGGTTTTACGTGTAAAGATTGATTAGTCAACTCGCTAACGGAATGGATTTTTAACTGTATCTACAAATAATGAAACGAAATAAAGTAAATGCATTTTGTTGCTAAATTTAACTCTAAGAAGTAAATTCACTCAGATTTAAAACTGACCTGTAATAAAATTATTCCTGAAATGATTGTGAACAACGCACAAATTAAAGTCAAATATGAAACTATTTACATAGTAAACCGACTCTCAATTATTAATTTACTATCTCATAACTACTTACGGTATAAAACTTACATTGATTAAAACCTATATATGCTTTTATGGAAATTTTAAAACAATATCTACCTACAATACCTAAACATTCCAATAAGCACCACATGCGCCCAAGTCTCTTTTCAGCGTCATGTTCAATGCTCTAAAGATATCAATTTCTTTCAGAATTGTGTGCATCTTAAAACCAACCTGTTTTAATCCCAACAGAATTATGTTAAAAAAAATGTAACTTTGTATCTTAGATACACTTCTCTATCATTGCATGATTCAATTAGTAAATATGAGTGGGTACACAAAACCTAAACTATAAATAAGCCTAACTATTTTTTTAGTATAGCGAAATAACTAAGTAATATAACTATGTATGTAGTTTATGTGTGTACAGACTTTTGAAGATTACTTCGTTATTAAAACGTGAAAGAACATTAACTATTTATTGCCCATTATTTAAGTATGAGATTACCATAAGCATAGGTACGTTTTTGTGTTGTTTTTGGTTTTATTGTTTTCGCACTTGTTGCCTTTATATTTTTATTTTAAGAACTTTTCTTAACAGCTTTTCCTAGCTCTGTTATGTAATACTCACTTCTAAGCCTCGAAGTAATTACGAACACTTCATTATACTTGGACATACAGTAACGCGTCTTGTATGAATAATATAACAGCTCTGAATACCCTAAAACCTTAAGAAAGTTCTCTGAAATGAAACTACAACGTTTTAAATTTTTGCAAGATGTAGATTGTTCGGTGGATTTAACTCTGACAATTAATTGTTGACAAGGTTATGGGGAACTGTCGGGCCAGCCGTATAAACCTACCCTCGGACTACTGTTTCTTTTTCAATCTACACACTTTCCCTATATATGTTTATATACCTTGTTTACATTTTTCGTAATTAACAAACTCTTTATTCATCCAGACCTGTTGAAACACATTTTTTTGACACCTTATGTCAATACAATTTTTTAAAATAATAATTCAATAATCAAATTTATTTATTAAATTTTAATAAATAATATCACTTTCTAATGAAATTGGTTATTAAAAAATCAGTTTACACTCTGTCATTTTTATTGAAAATTTATTTATTTAATTTGGGAAAACATATTACAGTTACGTGCAATTATATTTATTCGATTACTTTTTGATAATTACTATCGTTTCTTATCTTAGCTTAATTTTTACTGTAAGTTCCAACCATGTCTCAGACACTTACAGTCTATAGAAAATAAATATATCTACTACCTAATA
The DNA here is from genome assembly GCA_036971475.1 of Prosapia bicincta. NCBI lineage: Eukaryota > Metazoa > Arthropoda > Insecta > Hemiptera > Cercopidae > Prosapia > Prosapia bicincta. The sequence goes on along the minus strand of JBAIZL010000001.1, from coordinate 201,467,949 downwards.
CATATGAAATCAGTCAGTATTAAATAAAAAAAATGTCAAAAAGTAGGATTTAGTCGTACAATCAGTAACCTAAATCATATCTTACTCAAAATAGCACTATTACATTTATATAATACATTAATTTTCGATACATAAAAACCGTTATAATTTTATTAATATAATTTAGTAAGACTTATTTTATAAATTAGTAAATTATAAATTAAAGAAGTTTTCAATTCAACAGCATTTTAATTCCTTAATGTAGAGCAATATAAATACATATAGTTTTCGCGTGAAAACCGCGGCTATGCGAATTAACCTAAACACATGAAACATTTTGTTAGGAATCAAAAGCAATCTTGTCAGCAATCTTAAGGGCTGATTTTGTTTCTTTATATGTTTTTGTGTAACACATTATCCCGTTACATGCTTGAAGTAGTTTTTGATTTGTTTTAATTTTTCAGTGTTAATTTGATATTAGAACATTTCCCAATCGATAGTATCTCACCATAACAAAACTTTATTACATTATTAGTGTCTAGACATCTCTGGAAGTGAAATTTAAAGGTGAAACGAAATTCCAAATTTTTGTCCACGACAGTTTCTAATTTGAGTTGAACCTTTTATGAATTGGTTTTAGGAATAACTGCAGCGTGTCTGACATGAGGGCAAAGTACGATGGGCGTTACATTTTCAATAACAAATTAATGTAACCTTAACCAATCAAAATGCAATATCAACAGGTAGCTAGTAATGCTTATAGAGTTTAATTCTACCATGTAATTGAAACTTTTGTCCTCACAATTGTCAAAATTAAAATTGTGTTCCCATGACTCTTCTTATAACTCGAAAATTTTATTAAAATTATACTTTAAGGTTTCATATATTTTGAATAAATTTGTTTTCTCTCAACTGACTCGTTTTTAACATTTCTTACTTACGTCATACTAGAAGGCGAACGTATACGTGGCATTTATTAAAACAAAGACCAAACTATCATTTCTAATAATAATTTAATGTGCTAATAAATTAACAGTTACAAACACAAGTCCCCACCCTACTAAGAAATACGTCCCCGGCGTCGATGTTTTGCAACCATCTTCTTGCACTGCTCGGAGTACTCCCGCCGGCGCCTCTTGTAAAACGCTCTGGTAAGACTAAATGCTTTAAACAGCCTCGGCCCTGGCGGATCAATCAAACAACTTCTCGGCAGCGATGAAGGTGTGAACCCTTTGAAGAAACCCAAATTCAGGATTTCCCTTGCGGAAGGACGCTTGAGTGGATCCTTTTGTAAGATACGTTTAATGCAATCTGTCGCCAACCTCCTGACCCCTGGCTGATACATCAGCAAGTCACAGTTCCTGATCCTGTCGAAAAGAGTGTTGTCGGAATCGCCGTGGAAGGGTGGCTGCCCTACTAGCAGGTAATAGAGGATGCAACCCACGGCCCAAATGTCAGCGTGCAAACTGTGTCCTCGGTGTTCTACTATTTCCGGCGCCATGTAGTTGGGCGTACCGCACATGGCGCGAATGTTCACGTTGGGCTCTACCAACTCCGCTAACCCGAAGTCGCCTATCTTCACGTTCATTTTTTTATCGATGAAGATATTGCTCAGTTTAAGGTCTCCGTGCACCACCATCTTTCTGTGTAGGTAGTCAACTCCAACCAGAATCTGCCGGACGTAGTACCTCGCTTCCGCTGCGGTTATCTGTTTCCTTTTCCTCTGGACATGCCAAAGCGTCCCGTTCATGCAAACCTCTTGTAGCGTGTAGATCGACAAAGAGTCTTCAAACACGCGGTGGAAGGTGACGATGTGTTTGTGCCTCAGGGACGAATGTATGATTACCTCTCCTTTAATAATCCGCCACCTAGTTTTATTTTTAAATTTATATATCGGAATTATTTTACAAGCAAACCGTTTCCTTTGTCCTTTCTGCTTTACTAAGTAACATCTCCCAAATGATCCTTTCCCCAATAGTTTCAAGGGTCTGAAGGTTACTTTCCTGTTTATATCTTCGATCTTATTCGGAAACATTATACTGTTTTCACTTTCGCCTTCTTCATCGGTATACATATCTGCAGCAAAGAACCAATAAATACAAACAATTTAAATGGTTGAAAAACAAAAACATGCATCAAATTTTAGGATTCCAATTCGTCGCCTAGCAACCACAACAGTCCAACAATGCATACTATTTCCAAACAAACAACTTTGTACTTAAAATAAATAACCTAAACAATATTGTAGCATTTTAAAGCTTTTTAGAATATACCCTATTCTCTTCAATAAATTCAGAGTTTAAACTTTCATCATAATATTTCTCGTAAAAGATTGAGGCTGTATTAACTCTAGCTTTACCATTGTATATTCATTTTATTCACCTACTAGCTTGAATAATTCATTAATTGCTCTAAATCACAGACATTTACTTTATACACTAATCATACTACCTCCATACACTAATTAAAGAGGTAAACACGAATAATCTGGATGTAAAAGTGAAGTAAAAAAAAACTCAAATAAGAAATAAATATAAAAGAAATACACAGTTATGTCTGTATTTTCACAATGACTATTTTTACTGAATCTATTAATGTATTTTACTGAGTCAAAGTTAATTTTTGCCTAAATACCGTCTCCTGAAATTGTTCTGAAGCTGGTATTATAATTAAATTTAGGTGCATACATTTTGATAAAAAGTATTAATAAAAATAAGGAATTACTTCATAAAAATTTTCAATTACTGTGAATAACTAATTAAGGACTATAAAGTTCAAATTAACTACAGTTAGATTTTAAACTAATGCATACATTTCGTATGTAAACAAGAAAATCTGCAAGTGCTATAAATTCACTTTGTATATCATATTTTGAATAAGTTCAACTATTGTTTTTTTTAAATCTTGTATAATGTGTTAACTTTGCGTTCCGAAATATGTAGTTTTATGCGATTTTGTAGGCTACTATTACTATTTATCTGGGGAAAAACTTTACATAAATAAATAAACCTGAAAAAACCTTTCACCACAAATACTTTTTATTTAAACTAATGTATTTTTCCTCGTTCTAGGTTGTCTCTGAAGATGGTTTCTTAGTAACCGAAATGTACATCAGGTTGAAATAAAAATATTTGTGTTTAAAAGTTCTTTTGAGTATTAATTATTATTGCTAATTTATTCATTTATTTTTCAGCGATTCCAGTTCAAATTTAAAACAAAGAACAAAGTCTTTAAAGTATATTGCATCGTTCTAATTTGGAAATCTATAATTGGTCGCAATAAAATAATGCATCGTAAATAATTATTGTGAAATTATAAAAATAAAAAATATATACATAGTTTTTAAATCTGTTGGTTTGATTACTTGGTATATTAAATGGTATTAATGACAAAATGATGTAGTGAGTTTTAGCATAAAACCCGTTTTGAAATTCAAGTGACAACACTTATATGCAGAGAGGAGTTAAGTTGGCTGCGGTAGTAAGTAGTGTAACGCAGGAAACTTTAGGGCAGGAGTATATAATTCCTAAAGTGTTAATGCGATGGGGTGGGAGTAATGTCTGGGTAGGGGTGCGTATATAACGTAAACCTGCATTAAATAATGAAGATTCATTAAACATGCATTACAATGGTAGACAATTGTAAGGTGAAATTAGATTCTTCATAATTATAAGACTCCTAATATTTAAAATGAATTATGAAGTTTTACTAAAAACGTGATGAAATATTCTACGTTATTTGATGATAAAAAAATATAAACGCAAAAATAACAACAAAAATACATTTTTTTGAAATATAATTCTATAGTGAAAAGGATCAACGTTATTTTCGTTTAACAAGAACCCTTAATAAAAATGCCCTTAATACAATATTCGAAAAACTTTTTACTTATTCACTTTACTTAACATACAGCAACCAATGGATTCTGAAACATGCGCGTGGACCTAGACAGATTTATAGCCGTAAAGCAAGAACCGAGTTGCCCATAAATATCGCAGCTATCTTTATGCGCCTCTGCACAGCCAGACGCGTTCTCCGATAGCTATAAATTGGGAGAGGATAAGGGGTGGTAAATTTGAAAACACCGAAATCTTCACAGATACTATGCAAAGGGGTTCCATCTCATCAAATAAATTCCGCGAACGTTAGTTTTGCACGCAAGACCATCACGGATGCACTGTTTATTGAGATGTATGCGTTCAGCATATGGTGCTGTTTATTAAGTGCAAATTAATTACCACTATCAGCTTTGGTGATAAATTCGTTTTTGTGTATGTTTTTTTTGTACATTCAAATAAAAATTTAATGGTATTGTAATTACAAATTATAATATGTTCTTAGCTGAAACATTATTAGTAAATATATTACTGAAACTTAATTTCGTACAACCAAAATTAATTTTTATTCAACTACAGTTCCCTAAAATGTCTACGAAGATTGTCCACCTGCCCGAACTGTTTCTCCTTTGGAGGGAGTTCTTACTGCATCAGATATTGAAACCTATTTTCCAGAATGAGTTCAATGATTCTCCAGGTTTTTGCACGCTCCAGAATGCCTTTGAAGAATTCCTGTAGTAAATTATCTATCTACGAACGAAATAAAAGTTCTTCTTCTTTGTCAATAATGAAATAGATTAAACTCTTTTGCTCTTAATTTACCGTCCGTCGCATGGAAGAAATATTATTAAAATTAGATCTGTGTGATAAATAAAAAATGGTGGACGTATTAAATAATATAGGCATATTATATTGGATAAGTATTGTGTGATGTCAACCATATTCTGAGGAATGTCTTCCCTAATAAATTCATAAGAACCACACTATCTACTTGATCATTTGAATTTACAAAAGGCAGTCCTGTATAGCTTAGATATATATTTTCTCCTTTCATCTTTAAAATATTCACAAACAGATAAAGATGCATTCAAAACTAGCTTGAAAGATGAGTGATCATCTGTGATCCAATACTCTTGTGTTTCTTAGAGGAATATCTGAATTCAAAGAGTACTAAAACATGCATAGGCAATGTTGACCTTTCTTTTCTCATAGGTGCAAATATTGGAAAGAATGGGAAGAAATTGTTTGAAATATTCTTCAACACTCTACTATGCAGTCAGCATGTATTCGAGCCTCTGTGAGGTATAAGAAAAAGCGATTAGGTTTACATAGGTACTACAATGCTGGAATGCAGCTAGTTTGTTGGTATTCGTTTATCCTCCCTTTGCTACTGCGTAACTGAACGAATTGTTTTTCTACTGGTTATTACAACTGGCTTTCCATAAAGCTATGAACCGTTTATTCATCACCATAACTCCCAGTTTTAAGGTGTTCTGCGTGTAACGTTCCAGTATTATTACATCAAATAAATTAAATACCATAAGGTTCATAAAATAACATATGTATGAGTAGAAACTAAGACAAAAAAATATATATTACAAAAGTATTTCATGGAGCCATGAATTACATGTTTTTTTTACATTTTCCTCCTCTTTAAAGATATTTTTCATCTCGTTTAACTGCTTGTTCACTATTTTCAGCATTTATTTATTATAAGGGTGGGATTGTAGTTTATGGTTATTTTATAAGTCATTTGTTTACCAATTTATCCATAATTGATCATTATTATCGTTATTTTACTCTTATAACTTATTTATTATTTTATATTATTTGATCGTCTGAAAACATTTATGTATAAAAGTTGTAATGTAGCATTTTACTTAATTCCGGTTTTATGCCTAAAGTTATATAAGTTTTTTTATAAACTGTTCGTGCGTACAGTACATGAGGTTATTATAGTACAGATGGGTTTCTATGCAAATAAAACCTAATCTAATGATTGTCGCAATGTATATTAGGAATGAATCATTGTAGAAAAGGTTTATTTCTTATCTGGCACGTTATATCCCTCACCAATTCCTTGATGGAAGTTATATTTTCCATTTTTAAAGAAATTTAATATTTCAGAGTTCTAAGTAAAATATTTCATTAAACATTTTCCCTTCCTCCTTGATTAACCTTACGTTTCTTCCGCTTGCTATGGTAGTTCACAAGTCTTTCTTAAGCCTAAATCCTTGTGCTGCATGGTTGAAATGGTGCCAGAAATAATTATTACCTTGAACAACTGTAGAACACCGATTGAATAAACATTACAAATAAGAAACCAAACAACAATAAAAATTTATCTATGTGATGTAATATAATTATCCCCTAGTGCACTCAAGAAGATTGTACGTCTGAAGATGACACCTTCACACCGAAAGGGTCATTCCGTGTTTACTTACAGTATTAATTCATTTTTATTGTGGTTTATGGTTCTTTATTTATTATATTTATTTAGTGAAATTTTTATTTATATTTAACTCATATAAATCGGCTCTATAGTTCACACCATCACTTCGTACAAAGCGTACAAGTACATAGGCGCTGACAAAAGACTTCCGTTTCCCCTCACCTACTATTGCTGGATTCATTGACGTTTTAGAATCCATGCCCAGAAGCCGATATTTGTTCAATCATTCAGAAGTCGGCAAAGGTATTCGCGAGTTAGGTCGGATTCACGGAACATAAAGTTCACACGCACAATTGCAGTGGCACACAGTCGATTGATTTATTACCTTGATAAATTTCTTAATGGTTACATTTTACTTTCAATCCTTTATTACACGGAAAAACTGATAGATAACGAAAATGCAATTTGAAGATATTTTGATTAACTTGAAACTTTAAATAATCCATCCATAAGCATAATCCTTTTAAAAAAGTTGTAACTGCTCATGTTAGCAAATTTATACCAATAAACTCAATAGTACCTTATTATAATGGTCTATTGAGACCGGAGGTTCCATTGTAATGAATGCCCGTTCTAAAGCAAAAGATTATCTTGAAGTGTTTAAAATTCAAGCAAAACTATGTAAGTTTTATTTACAGGAATTTACTGTGGCTACTGAAACATAACACTCTGTAACAGTGCTAAAAATAAGTTTTACTTTAGGTTATAGGGTCTTTTAAACTGGCATTGAAAGGGTCTTAAGGAACAGAAATCGCTATTCAAGACCTTCTACCTACATCACGGTGTGCATTTTTTTTTACATTTGGCAACAACTTAAAACATATTCCGTTATAAGTGACTCCCGGCTTAGTAGTATCCGTTATATTGAGGCTTTACTATAAACAGCTGGACACTAAATTATCTATACAGCTGATGTAAGACTTGCAACAAAGTCTTATCATTCAGTACTGTTAACAAAGAGTTATGAGACAAAGTGAATAACTTATTTTCGAAAAGCGGACGGATTATTTCCTATGAATATTGACGAATGGAATTAGAATGTAATAACAAACTTAAACATGGAACATAATTCTTGATAACATTACTACTGGACTTGAGGTTCACGAAACAGAATGGTATGCATTTATTTAATAAAATCGATTTCAGGACCTAAAGTAGTAAAATTGACTCCAGTAATAATACTAAAAAGTTGGCTTGTTTTACAATTTAATAGCTCTATAAAGGTCACACAACATATGTTGTTATGATTTCCAATAATGGAGTTATGAAATTCCTAAGTAGGCCTAATTATTTATTGATAACTTTTTTTACTAATTTTTATAATTTACTTTAATTTTTTACTATTAATAATGTGATTGTAAATTAACTTTCACACACAAATAAAACAGTGCGTTAGGGTGTATTTCAGTTGTTAGGGCTTTATTACAATTTATTCAAAAACCATTTAAGGTCTAATTGAAAGGTATTATGCAAAAAAGTATTTTTGTTTTGCTTTAATAACTGTCTTATATTTCGACCAAAAAAATAACAGTATTCGAGACGCTTTGAAATAATACACAGAAATATACTAGTACGTATTACAAGAGTCACACAATAAAAAAATGACCAGAAAAAACATTAAATCTGTACACGAGGTAATTAATTTTAGTGACAATGTATTACAACAATTTGTTAAATCTTATTCAAAGTTCCTTTTGGAAAATAAAATATAAAAAATATCCATAAATAATAACTATACAACATTTTCAGGCGCAGTATATACTTCTTGCAAGACATTTCACTCTGCGATATTTCACGGTCTAGAAATTTTATCGATTCTCCCCGCAGTAAAGTTCACGTAAACTGCAATCCGTGTCATTTATTAGACAGAAGAATGCAGGCACAACATCTTGGAAGGGAATAAGTTGGTTATTAAACACAGCGAAATGTAATGACGTCATACGTAGACGTTATTGTTCGTATTTTTTCTTGTTACTAAAGCAGTACAATTTTAATAATTCAGATAAAATTGTAATGAGAGCGAATATGAACTTAAAGACACAGAAAACTGGATTATCATATTTAAAACATATTTTAACCGTTTTTGAGACGCTCTTGAATTACATCAGAAATATTTCATTTTTCGCCATACGCACTTCAGCTTTGTATTTTTACAGCACATAGACGAATCATTTGACATAGTTTATTTAAAGAACTTTCACTAGGTTTTAAATCTTACTAAATCTTTCATTATAGAAGAATAAAATGATTTTTCATTTCAAAGAGCAAAAATAATACAAACAAATTACTTCAACGTGCTGCAAAGACATAACAACACATAGACCAGAAAGAGGTGAAACCAA
>JBAIZL010000001.1:201449340-201454340 GCA_036971475.1 Prosapia bicincta | reverse complement strand
AGTTAATTGGAGGTTGGCTAGAGAGAACAATTTACAACGGTAAATATTAAACAGTATCTGTGTGACCGAGAATTTACAGTCTACAAAGTCGGGCCCCGCACAGTATTCGTCTCTTCTTTTTCTAAATGTAGCATTAGGGATTTACAGTGTTGCATTTTCTTAATTTAGTTTTGTGTTTTTTAGTGATACACGTTAATTTAAGTACATTCATTTCTGTTTAGACCTTATAAATTTTAATTAGTTACTACAAACATTTCAGGCTATATGTAAATTATATTATGTGTTCATCAAACATATAATAGGGAATTTTTGTTTTTATTAATCGCTAATAATAAATTTGTATGTGGCGACTCTCTCTCTTTAGTTACGACTGTTGTAATACAATTTATTAATGTATGAGTTTATAGAGCATATTTGTATAAAATGTTTTTATAAAACTGGTTTATACAAGTTTTATAAAACTGGTTTTTATAAAACGAGTAATAGACTTTTGAATCGCTGATATATCAGGACAATAATAATACCAAAACTAATGATGTAATAATAAACTAGTGAGAAATGAGATTTTGAGTAAACTCTTTTAATATTTACCGTTGTGTATTAAAAGTATTGAAGGTGATGAAAACGAGGTAACAGAAATCTACGTAAATCTTGTATCCATGAAAGAAATAAATCTATAGGGTGTTAGTAATATACGTTGTTATTATAAAATTGAACTGTTACGTAAGGCAATTGTTAATTCTGTTTTCTTTAACTTCGTATTAAATATGTTATTACTAAAAATACTAACATGTGTTATTGAATACTAAGCTCTGGTCTTTTTTGCATTACAGCAACAGGTTCTATCTTAAAGTAGAGCGTAAATAACTTCTAAATTGGCCACAGTGTTACCTACTTCGAGACTTTAGAAAAACTACAAATGCTCAATGACATCAAATAGAGACACCGTTAAAATGAGTAAATAAGGTGGAAGGGTTTTAAAAATATAGCATACCGTACTTTTCGAGAATGTGATTACTTGGGAAAAATGTTTTAATCTTCTGTGCTGGTTTTTTTTAATTTATGGTAGTATATAATGATTGTTTAGTTGCATAACCTTTTGTTTGATTGAGCTACGCATTAAACTTTTGTTGTTTTCAAATGACCAGGCCTTATGACCATTATCGTATAAGAAAGATAGATAAGTATCGCTGTACTAATATAAGTAAAATTAATGTAGCGACATAATATACACCTGAAGAGGATATATAAGCGGGAATAACACCTGCTTGAAGTACATTCTATCGCTAGAGATGCTTATGCATTACACCCCTGTGTAAGAATAACATAGAAGGATAGAGGGTAGGAAAGATGCTCACTTTGGTACTGGAAATAGAGTTGACTTATGGTAGTACGTAGGTGGACCATACGGAGTAAAATGATTATGCTGAGAAACATACCCTAAACCCTAATCTGTTTACACAGATCACCTCATAATTTAGGTGTTGACACGTAAGCCGGCCCTTCGACCTGCCGCGGCACTATAGGCGGGGGTGGGTGGATATTACGCAAAGATTGTTCTGTGGACATTTCCACGGATGTATACATACAATTCGTATACTAATTAGTATTTCATTTACTGAAGCGTCTTCGTAAGCTCCGCGTGGACAATTGACGCAACCCGCATGACGACAGAGAAATATTTTATCTAAGCTAGTACAGACGATCGGTCTAGTGCCAGTTTACGTATCAATACTTATACATGTATAATAACCAGTCCAAGCATATCTTACAAGAAAAGCTTGGAAAATTTCTACTCTAATTCTCGTATTTGCTTAATTATTGGTTTGATTCTGAATCAACTTCTGTTTACAAACATTTACAATCAGATGTTTAAAGCGTGAAAAGAAAATAAATATTAAGAAAGTAAAAAAAAACATGGCGCTTTTATCGACCATATTATATATTTCTTTAAATAACACTTTGAACAAAACTTTGTTGACTAGAATTTGCCCGTTTACACTTTTTAGTTTTGAAACGAACTACAAAATTTAAATTGCATCCATGAACCACAAACTTTGTTGCAGCAATAAAGCCTAATGATTCCACTAAATTAATAGTAAACACACAACCTAGGTGTGCGCGCGTGTGTGTGTGTGTGAGTGCATGTGGGTGTATATAAATGTTAATTGCTGTCAAAAAAACGTACAAAGGTAAACAGTCAATTGTCACAATGTTTTTCGTGATTGTAAAAAGAAATGGAGGTTTTTAAAAAAAACCCAATTTATTAGTCAATTTTGATAGTAAATAATTTATAACTAAATTATTATTTACTACGTAAATACTTAAATATTATTTGATATTCTTAATACACTCACCGTCGATTCTGTTAGGAATTCTAGTTTTCTTTTAAGGAAATTGTTCTGTATTTCCTAACAATGCAATATTTTACTTTGTTAACGCATTTCGGAATAACTACATTCTTTAACTACAACTTTAAAATTTATCTTTAGGAGTACTAATAAGGTTTTAAGAATGGAGTTATTGCTAAATGTGTCAACAAATTAAAATATTGTAATGCTATGAAAGGTAGAAAAATGTACCTAAATGTATACTATTGATATTTATTTTTAGTTATAAGTTTATATTTAAAGTCGTGAGAAAATATTCATTGCTTTTCTAGAGACTGAGCGATTTATTGGCGATATGAAATTTGAAAGATAATGAGATGGAAAACTGGAACTATCCCAAAATATAGGCAAGACGTACGCGACTACCATAGCCAATATTGCTTTCGCTTTTATAGTCAATACATTCATATTATTCCGGTAAGACTAGATCCGTTACAGTAGGCTTATTGCCTCCCGCGAATTCGATAATCACCCCATTCAGAGAAATTGTATTCTTCGAATCACGAATTCGCAATGGCATACCTTAAATGCCCGCACCAGATATGGTTATTCCCGACACGGTTGTGGCAGTATGTTTAGTCTATTCAGGCAGTAAACTGAACCCGACTATTTGACTATTGGACAAAAGGCAGTTACTTTGATACTGCAAGACACGTATAAATATTTCATCTAACTTTTAGAACCGTACTCAACTATTTTTATACAAACCTGTCGTCACAAAGTTACTGAAGGAATATATTTCCGTTGTTAGGTAAAGCCGTTATACAATGTAATACCATGGTGGTACACATCACGTTGTGAAATATTACGAAATATAGACAAGGTATTTTATGATACTATATCCGCTGTAACTGGCAAATCCGATTATTTATACCGTTTCATCGATGTCACACTCTAGTTGACCTTAAGTACAGTTGCTATTCCGCTATTATAGAAGTTATAGAGTTGGGAAATTCGAGCACATTTCTTGTACAATAGCGTACAATTTAGTTATTGTAGATATTTATTACAAGGCATTTCTCTCTCAATTTACAAGAAAATATATCTCTCTCTCCCTCGTACTGTCTTGATTATTTACCAAATTTTCACTGTCGAATATCCCGAGTTAGGTTGTACCAAATTCTCAGAGCAGTAACAAAATTAAACAGACATTCTAAAACTAGACGAAAGACTTGCAAATGAAAAGAATTATAGATCAAAGGAGAGGGAAAAAACATTCATTAACATAATCCACCTGACAGAGAGAAAGCTTTTTACAATATCTGAATAGGTACAAAGAGATTTTAACTGAGGTACTTGATAGATTTCTTCCTCTTACGCTGCCACTTAAAACATAAAATAGAGATTCAAATATAAATTATTCGCTTGAATCTAATTTACATTTTTAATTGTAAATAGTTTTTAAACTATTTAAAGTAATTTGATTAAAAAGTTGCTTGATTTAAGATTTTTTAAATTTAAGAATTTTAGATTTATCGATATATTTACAACCAAAATATAAACACTCTAACACCGTAAATGATGCGGTTTCAATGTGACGTCATAAACAGTGTTAATAAATACATTTTTAACTATGAATAATAGATTTATATACTTTTATTTATTGTAACTCTCAAGTTAGCTAGAACATTACTTTAAGAATAAATACTTAATATATTAAAAAAAAGAGAAATGTGACCATCAGAATAACATATATACTATGAAATAAAAACAAAACCGTTTATTCTGAGAAATACACCAACGCAACCGTATATGATAAAACAGGATTGGCAGAATCATGTGGGCACTAATGGACTGGAATACATAATCACCTCCGAGTTGCAGATGTAGTGTTTACATGTCAGACATAGTTTGCAGTTTATAAAGTCCACAGACAGTAGTAGCAGTGATTAGCGCTTTCGGAAATGCTCTTTCTGAGTTAGCATGTCTGAATTAGTAAAACCACAACTTCCGGACAGATTCACCGGGATAAATGTAAAGCCGTAGTATATAGACTAGAGGTTTGCATCAGACGGACTGTGTACGGTTACATACAAGTTTAAATACATACCTTTTTTGTTCCGTTGTTAAATAACATTACTCTACTCCTTATGGCCGAATCCTTAGTGTATAATATAACCTTGCCCCTCAACAATAAAAATGCCAAAGTACTTTTAATTGAGAACTGAGGCAATATTACAATACAACTTCAAATTTTAAAAAAATATTTGAGTTAAGTAATTAAAGTACAAACGTACTAAAACTACTTAAGGAGCTGTTCTTGGTGCTTTATGTGTTAGTTATTTTTGAATAATGTTTGTGGTCTTAGGTGAGTGGTCAATTGTTCTAAATGTAAAATCAGTCGGGAAAAACGTGTTCTTTTTTTAGACCTAGTGTGAAACGTTTTGACAAACTATGGTAATAAAATAAAATTTTAAAGTTTATGCAAGTGAAAACTACATTTTAGAGTAATACCATCAAGTAATACTACGTATTACTCTTTAGTGAAGAGACACTAAAATATTTGTGTCACAGACGTTTTGAATTTTGCCCGCCCTCATTCCCCGGAGACTGTTAGTTCATTGAATCAAAAAAGTACTTGAGATTAAAGCTATATTTAAAGTAGAGGTA
>JBAIZL010000001.1:201404340-201446840 GCA_036971475.1 Prosapia bicincta | reverse complement strand
TTAGGACGTTCATTACGGTTCTAATCTGCCACAGTCAGGTGAATATTTCAATTATCTGATTTGAGAAGTTTTAGAAAATCAAATATCCTGGTACGAGCAATCTTAACGCTTTTAGCGTGACAAATAACTGTGTATATTGAAGCAAGGGCAATGAATGTAAATTGTAATTAACATTCAGAGTGTTTCAAAAGTTTAAAGTTTGAAGCGCAACTTACGTATCAGCTAAATAGTAAATCTACTGATTACTCACAAGCCTCTGGCCAGAAATTACTCATTTGCCTAATGTACATATTGGTTACCTAGCAAACATAGTCAGAAGAATAACAACTATCTGCAGTTTGCTCTAAAGGATACACAATAGTAACTGAGAGATACAATTGTAGCTGAATAGGAGTATGTAGTCTTAAATATTTATAAATAAATGTATAAATGCTTGTTATCGTTATTCATTTCACTGTGTTTACGCTGTTAAGAAAAATGGTGTTTTAAAGGTCAGAGAGCATTCTGTGTGTGAGCGTAATTCAAAAAGAAGTCAAATGGGTTTGCCTTAAGTAGTAATAGAACTGACATTTTTTCGCAATTGACCGTAAGAATTGATTTCACACAACTTATGAATACTTACTCCTATATTAAAATTTCTTTTCATTCGTTTGTGGACACACAGGGACAGTTTCGTTAATTCCTACGCATTAATATCGCAAAATTGATTTGTTTATGAGATTCAATTATGACGGCTCTGGCCCAGGTTAGTTAGTACATAGAATCCTTTTTGACCACAAGAATGTATATTTTTCCTTAGTGTTATCTATAACTGAACAATGTTAAACTAACTATAGTTGAAATGGTGTACGAAAACAAACATTTACAGTATATATATATATATATATATATATATATATATATATATATTAGGGATGGGCCGATTCCGATTCTCGATTCCAGGAATCGTCGATTCTAGGTGGTATCGAGGAATCGTCGATACTCGATTCTTCATCATAAAAGTGTCGATTCCGATTCCTATTTTGTTAACTATTAAAATATGCGTGTGGAGTAATTTATTACCAAACAAAATTTATTACTAAAATTAATTATATTTGTGTGGAAAAATAATTAATTACCATCTATGCCTTATTTATGTATTAGTTGATTTGAATGAATTAAATGATTAAAGTAAACGAAAATATTATTATTTATGAAGCAACAGCAATCAAGATCGTAACCATTTCTGGTCGTTTGACATCACTCGTCTCTCTCTCTCTCTCTCTCTCTCTCTCTCTCTCTCTCTCTCTCTCTCACTAAATGTCAGAACAAAACACAAAAAAGTACAGTAAAAACTCGATTAACCGTCACTGTCGAAACCGTGGCCATGACAGTTGAGCGAATAGACGGATAACAGATACACTGTATTATTCCTCCGAAACTTAACCTTAATAAATTATATTATAGACAGATATCACTCTCATTGTTGAAGGTTTTGTGTAGCCTATTACATTAAAACAGAACTTTTAAAAGGTTTTGCCATATGACCAAGATGTTGACTAAATTAATGATTAGAGAACTTAGCGTGGAAGCTAATATAACTTGAAAGAATCGAGAATCGAGAATCGACTAAAGAATCGAGAATCGAAAGGAAAATTTTAGAATCGGAATCGGAATCGGAATCGAAAATTTTAGGAATCGGCCCATCCCTAATATATATATATATATATATATATATATATAAATATCGCAATATGTATTCTTGTGTATTATAAAGAACTAAGTCAAAATACAAATACAATAATTATAATTGAATTTACAATTCAATTATACTGTAAATTCAATTATAATTCTTGTATTTGTATTTTGACTTAGTTCTTTATATATATATATATATATATATATATATATATATATATATACAGAATGCACTGCTGAATGAACGTATGTACACCGGATAGTAACTTTAATTCATATATAAACATATAACTTATATATTTATTTATTAGAGTATCAAAATTTTGATTCCCGATATTCCGTTAAATTTGATTCCAACTTAGAGTTGGTTAATCCACCGGCGTTTAACATCATTTTCACGTCATCATTGCCGCTTTCATATAATAACTAAAGTACTGATCGATTGGATAGAAAACTATTCTAACACTAACTATAAAATCCTGTCATTTTGAAATTGTTGACTATGTTATTAGTCCACAAATAGAAACTAATTTGATATTTTTTTTCAAGAAACTTAGTGATTGTGAAAATGTCGATATAAACTAATGTTACGATTATTGATGTTGTACTATAAACTATTCAATGCAGTGATGCGAGAATAAAGATAAAATTTTGACCGAGACATGAACAATGTATTCCAAAGACACATTAATTTATTTACGTACTGTAATCAATAAAGGACTTCTTGCTTTACCTCCTAATTATCACAGAAAAACTTTAGTTTTTTTCTAATGTACAGGAACGTATTTTAGTATACCCAAATGTCCGAAGGGGTCTCGCTCCCATCTACCTCGAATAATCGGGACTCTAAGGTTTATATCTATGTATCTGTCTATCGATCTATCAATCCATCTGTCTATATGTACGCGTATATCTAAACATGTATTTATCTATCTATCTTCTAACTATCTGTCTGTTATTGATGCACATAAGTGAATCAACGGTTTAATCTACAGCATAAGTGAAGCCTGTAAAAGGACATCTAATCAAAATCAATAACTTAACTAATTCCATTTAACATAATTCTAACAACACGTCAGGCGTGCTTAAGACGTTTTCCATGAAAAGTCCTTTAATAATTTTTTTCATTCATTATTATTGTTTAAAGTGTACTGTAGTATCTATTATGAAAATTTAAATAACTTTTTCTCTTCGGTAACACTAATATGGAATAATAACATTCCCACCCAATTATCCATGACACACAATCTTACGAGTAATAGAAATAACTGTTGTATGAAAGCATTACAGAATAATTTAATCCGCTTATTTTATATAAATTAAATCGAAGTACAACGAGAATAGTTTCTCATTGCAAAATGTGTAAACGCATATACAAAACTAATCACTTAAACACCAGTTGGCCCACACTGAGGGGAATGCAATGGCCTATTTGTGGGCCAGACAATAAGAACGCTAAACTGGCCGGTCATTGTTTGACCTGATTTATGCAGCTAAATGTCATATTCAAAGCACTTACCGCACCGTGTAACGCCGCCTTGATGAGCTTACACTCATCTACCGTACGTTTGGCTGCTGAATTATAGTCATGTTAAAAATATACACTGCGAATATTTCCACATTTCTAGCTAATAAATCTAAAGCTGAAATACCTTCTCAGTGACGCAATATAAAAAGGTTAAATAGTGGTTCTCTTAGATATTTGTTTATATATTGAAACAAGTTTCTGTAAGGAACTCTTCAGCTAAGAAACTTGTGGCAATAAACAAGAATTCTTCCTGCACCTATATAGACAGTAATTGCCAGAAGGATTTTTATTTTCCTGAAGAATATCTTATTATTTATTATTCTTAAATGCATTTAATATTTCAATACTGGATTTAACTAGACATAAGTTAGTTAAAATACTGTTATAATAAAACACTTTAAACAATAATAATGTAATATATAATTTTTTCATATTTTTCAAGAAACATTCTTCAAGCACGTTTGACTCGTCGTTGAAACCATGTTAATTGAATTAGTTGAATTTTTGTTTTTAATTAGTACATCTTTGTTTTTATGAATAATCCAGATGATGACATTCGAGAAATGGAAACACAGAAAAGTTTTTATTCTGATGTCTGCAGCGTTTGACATGTTTTAAATGACGGCCAGTCTTTACTCAACTGAAAAAGACGGCTTTCAGAATGCATCGGAAGTCCGTCTACAGAAAAACACTTACATTATTAGGTAGAAATAAAGACAGAAAGAAAGAGATGGAGACATGCAGATAGACATATACATAGGTAAACAGATAGACATACAGATATATAGGCTGATAGACAGATGGATACATAAATCGATCGTTCAATAGATGAATAGATAGATGGATAGATATATAGATAAATGAATAAATAGGCAGAAAGATAAATCGATAGACAATAGAATTATAGATAAGTAGATTATTAGATTGATAGACACAGATTGATAGATATATAAATGGATCGATAAACAAATAAATGTATAAATGGATATTTGGATAGATAAATCGATAGGTAGACAGATAGATAGGTAGATTGATAGACAAATTTATAAATAAGTAGATATTTAAATCGCATAATCGATATATAGCAAGATGGATACAGAGATAGACGTATAAATAAATATATAGATAGATATATAGATATATCGATAGACATATTGATAAAACGTTAAATCGATGGAGAGATAAATAGATAAATAATCGGATGGATGGGTAGATAAATAGATTGTTTCATTGATTGATATATAGTTATATGGTTCGTTACATAAACAGAAAGATAGATAGATCGATAGATGGATGGTTAGATGTTGTTCGATAGATAGACAGATCGATAGAAAAATTGATAGATAGGTGGATGATACATCTATCTATGGCACGCTAGATAGATGCATAGAGCTGCTTAATAAATGAACAAAAAACACAGATAGACAGGTATATCGATAGTTTGATCGATAATGTTACGTAAAAAGAGTTGTTACGTAAGAAAGTAACAATAAGTTACTCGATAAAATTTAAATTAGCATTTGTTAAAAACTACGTACCGAAAGCAGAAATTGCTCAAATCCCCGCCCTTCTCGAGGAGAGCAAACGTCTACATCATCATTGCGTTTTATTGCGCGAAAACCTTTATCCATGGATCAGTTGAAGCTAAACACAGAACTGTTTCCCTCGCTAAGTAATAATCCGCAATATTCTAATCTAACGTGGAATTGTTTACGTGGTTTAATTTGACTTTTTAATGAAAAAACAGTTAAATTTAGCACTCAAAATATTAATCACTTAAACAATAATTATTAATAAGATTCACCGAACGTAATGGACTACAAAATTCAAGAAATAAAATATACCTAAAATTTATTCGAACAAGTTTCTCAAACATGTTGAAGGCTGGAATCGGTCAGACAGGAGGATAGAGTTAAGCTCTCTATATATAATTAGTAAGAGAAATAGAATGAAGCGTCTTGAATTTCCTTTGCGTCTTGCATTGGCAGTAAGCATAAACAAGGCACAAGAACAATCATTGACCATTGCTGGAATTAGTTTGGAACATTCTTGCTTTTCTCATGTACAAATATGTTCCGTACTCACCTGTTGGAAACCTAAAGATTTTTATGTTTATAAACCTAAGTAAATGACGGAAAACATTGTCTATCATCTAGCATTGCAGTAAATGAAATATAATTATTTAGATGATTAATTTGTCTTTTCCTATTGGGAAATTAATTAATAATTTTTCATTTTCCTTCATAAAATTATGATTTCGATCACACGCGGTTAACGCTAGTAGCTACAGTTGACGATATTTTTGACCCAGACAGATATCCCTAGCATTTTCTTGAATTTGGTTGTATAACACCCGATATCTCACATTTATCTATAACTTACCAACCTTCGTAAATCAGAACCAAGAGATGTTAGCTTCTAAGTATTTTTCGTTGCTATGCAGATTGTATTGGTACTCAGGTTTTATTTTACACTCTAAAATAACACTGCATGTAACCATCTACATGTTAAGTAAAAACAAAAAAATATTACATTATTTCACGACCCCGTAATAGCTGGCAACAGCCTCCTGTAGCAATTGCAAATAGTCCGGTTCAGTGTTCTGCCTGAATCGATTTTAAATACTGCTTCAGTCGTGTCGCGTATAACCATATCTGGCGCGGATTTTTATAGTACGTCTGTGCGAATTCGTGCTTCGAAGAATACAATTTCTCTGAATGGGGTGAATATTGGATTCACGCGAGGCAATAAGCCTGATGTAATGGAACTAGTTTTACTGGAATAATATGAATGTATTGATTATAAAAGCGAAACCAATATTTGCTATGGTAGTCGCGTACGTCTTGCCTATATTTTGGAATAGTTCCAGATTTTTATATCATTATCAGTAAACTTTATGGCTCCCATAACCTGCACAGCCCCTCGAGTCATGATAAATACCTTATCTTAACCTTTCTCACAAACATCACCGTAATGGAGTATAGCTTTGTTTAGGTAAACAATTGCCTTTTATTTTTACAATCATGAAAAGCGGAACAACGTAGCCTATAGTTTCTCTTGATTTAAAATGTATATCAGATCGGAGTCTTTTACAATTGAATTATTACATTCTTATTTAAATGCTTATTTTCCTATATCATATAGTCTTTAAACATAGCTTAATAAATTATTGAAATAATTTTAAATTACAGAGTTAAGGAGTAGTTTAAATATATAACTATATTGAATATTATTTTTATAATATTTATAATAAATTACTATTAATTTGAATAATATTTGGTTCTGATATTTAAATCATTTTATTCTCATAATCTCTAAAAACGTGTTAATATGTTACATATTTTTTTTCAAAATATCTTTAAAGTTACACGCACCACAACACTACAGATAACTTTACTAATAGATAACATTAACTATGGAATGTCAATGTATCTATTAATGATGTTAATGATGAATGGAATATTATCTATCCCCATATAGAGGAATATCAACGAAGAAGCAGAGTGCAAACTAAACACAAACATCTAGAAGTAGCGTATGATGTTTTTCTTTTCCCCAAGTTATACAGCGACTTTTAGTCAATTTATAATTTCGGCGAGGGGATAGGCAATAACCCCAGAATAATGCAAGTCTACTGAAGTAAGCGACTCCGTTTGGAAGGGGACACAGTTCTTCCTGTCGAAGAATATTATTCTATCTGTGTTGTTTGTTGTTCGCATGTATGTATGGATTATAGCCGTCGCTACCTCTGGATTTTGAAGAGAAGAGTTCTTTGATGGAGAAGCGTTGTCACAAACTAAAAACGGTTGTACTTCTGCCTGTTGTTGTGCGCGAGGTACTTTATTTTCCTCCCACCTCCTACCTGAAAAACATATGGTGCCATTCCCCTATCCGCCACCCTCTAGGGGTTACAGGCTCCTCCGAGATCCAATGCCCTACCTAATTACATCGGCACTATCTGTTTTCCTGTATGAGGCTATTAAGGATAGCCACTTGTGTATGACCCCAATAGAGAGTAAGTTTGGTACTGTTCCATCCTCTATCAAGGAATTTCGTACCCTAGATTATTCCTAGCTATATTCACAATCCTCTAATTCCTTTCTACATATGCGGTAATATTGCTAATCGTCAAATCAATACTGTCCTCACTATTGTAGCTATGGCAAGAAGATTCCTAGAAACGTATTAATCTAATCATTAAGTAATAAATAATGTTTTTTTTAGAATTTCTTTATGAGACAGACAATAGCTTCACTTGTTTGTTTGTATTATATAATTTCTTTGCGTCATAAATGGCTTTTACTCTCTAACATTTTGTTTCCGATTTTATAAACCCCCCCCCCTACTCGCTCACAGGCACTTATTCGGTAAGAGGACATAACGATTGATACACCTATATAAGATGTATTTTGGGATAAAGACCATATCTTGTGAAACATTTGTTAAACAAGTGACTCATATATGCGTTTGATCCTTCCTAGTCGTTTGTGGGATATACGAGTTCCTATATCCAGGAATTTCGTAACCTAGATTAATCCTAGCTATATTCACAATCCTTTAAATCTTTTCTACATAGGCGGTAATATTGGTAATTGTCATATGAATACTGTCACCCGTATTGTAGTTACAGCAAGAAAGTTCCTAGAAACGCATTATTGTAATAATTTAGTAATAAATAATGCTTTGTTTCAAAATTCCTCTATGAGACAGTCAATAGTTCAAGTGTTTGTTTGTATTATATAATTTTCATGTCATTGTATTAAATGGCTCTTACTCACTAACATTTTGCTTCCGTTTTTATAAAATTCCTTCCGTCCTACTAGGAAAAGAACTTTTGTCCCTCCAACACAAATGACGCCATCTCCCTTCTAATAATATAATTATGTCGTCTCCGGTAAGGTCCTAAAGCTAGTAATTTTTTTACCAAAACCGTTTAATCTCCGTACTCGTGCACAGGCACTTGTTAGGTAACATGACCACCTATATAGGATGTACTTTGGGATAAGACCATTTCTGGGTGTGAAAGATTGGTTACGCCAATGACTCATATATATATATATATATATATATATATATATATATATATATATATATATATATGCGTTTGATACTTCCTAGGAATTAGTGGGATATATAGGCTACCAAATCTACACCTCAAAAGATGTATGGAAGTATGGATTGTTCGGTTATAGTGGAATATTAGTTATTAATTATGGGACAAATATATCTAATCCAAAATGTACGGCCTTTAGTAAAGCGAATCTCCAATTATTTTACTAAAAATTGTACGAAGAATTTTGAGGTCACTAAACAATCTTATTATGTTGACAAACAATAGGTTCAACACAACCCACTTCGTAATCACTTTTACAAAACAAAACAAAACAAATATTTATAAACATGTCCTCTTAATATAACATAAAAAATAATAAATTCCGATTTTAAAATATTTAAAAGTTAGAAACGTTGCTCTCAAATTAATCATCAGATATTGTTTGATATCCTAAAAATATATTTAATATAAGAATAATATTCAAAATGGACAAATTTAGCTCACTTGTAACCGGGCTAAAGGTTGACAATAAAATTACAGTTTTTATAATAAAACTACATTAATTTCAAACTCTTTAGAACAAATATTTCAACAACAAGATAACTTTATTTTAAAACGAGAAACATTAAACAAACATCTATAAATAAATAACTATGTCGATAGAAGGTTTCAATGAAAAGGAATTCCATTCCCGATAACTAGATATTTGTAAACATGACAACTGTGTCAGAGGAAGAAATTGTTAAGGAGCTTTCAAGAAGTCTCATAGGATTAGAATTCCTTTGTAGAAATATAGTTTATGAAATTGAAAATATAATTTTCCTTTTACTACCTTTTTATCTCTTACTAACCTTGATCCTAATTGCCTACATTAATACAAGTCTCTACACGACCTTAAATTCTATGGCCATTGGAAATTGTTTATCTTTGAAATGTACATTAATGATGAACATTCATTCCGTCAACCTGCGTATACATAGAATCATTGGAGAGGCAATCACCTTTATACTTTCTATGTGGGGAGGGAGGCATACAATAGTGCACAGACGTACCGGAAAATCAATTTCTAACATTCCAAATATCAAAACCTTTGAATATTTTCCCAAAACTAAACACATATTTTCAAAGGTTTACAATAGAACATTTTTAAATATATGATTTCAACTCATCATTAAAATTACATATCATTTAATATCCCTTTTAAAAAACATCATAAACTACAAATAATAAAAACATGTGAATATCAATCTAAAAACTTGTTCTTTATAAAATAGAGGTTTAATAGTATTATGCCAAATAAAATTTGGCCAATGGCTTGATTTCAATGAATTTATTAACACAATTTGTATTCAGTAGCCACGTAGGGTCTTATAAATTTATATATTACCTACATTATTTCATTATTACCTACAAATTATTATCAACTACAAATTAAGATATAAATATTGGATAAAAGACGTATAATTTTCTTTTTTTCCTGGCGAAAAACCAATTGTGGTTATCATCGCCAAACAAAATCTAACACGGAACGCAATATTTTAAATAAAACCAAATAAATTTAAATACAACAAAAATTACAAAACAAAAAACAACAACAATAAATAACAAAAAACAACAATAAATCTATATCGATGAAAAAATTCTTAAAAAACTATAAATAACAAAATAACAACAAAGAACAATATAACAGTTTATAAATAATAACAATATGAAAAACAATAATAGGTAACAATTTACCAATAAATAAATCTCAATAACAATAACAAGAACACAAAATAAATTAAATTAAAATAAATAAAAGAAACAGAGAATTATATGTATAAATAAAAAAATATATTTATGTTTTAAATTTTAAAAAATATTTTCAAGTGGTGCAAGAAAGCGATGACTCGGTCAATGGCCGAGGTATAGTCCCTTAGCACCACCTTCAAACTCCCTTTTAAATTAAAAAGGGCACGAATATTGCCTACACTAACACAATCTACTAAAATATATTTTATTGTGAAGATATCACCGCAGTATTGGCATATTGGTGGATCTTCACGACGCATCAAATATCCATGAGTTGCAAAAGAGTGGCCAACGCGAAGGCGTGTAACCACCACTTCCTCCCTACGTTTTGAACGAATTGAAGACCTCCATGGACGGACTGTATCTTTAATTTCCCTCAGCTTATTCTGAATCACGGTATGCCACTCGTCATTCCAAGCAGCGAGCAATAAATGTTTCGCGAAACACACATAATCAGATGCCATAACTAGTTGAGTAATAGGCACCAAACTTGTAGCTTTCTTCGCCGTTTCTTCCGCTTTTGTGTTTCCAAGTATTCCGCAATGTCCAGGAACCCAACAGAATGTTACCCCCACACCCTTCAATTGAAGCCTGTGTACAGCACACAAAATGTCCCCAACTAAAGGGTTGTTAGAGAAAACATCCTGAAGAGTCTGAAGAGCACTTTTGGAATCCGAACACAAAAGATAATGCTAGGATCGAGATTGTATGACGGTCAAAGCTTTAAAAATAGCAAATAGTTCTGCCGTGAAAACACTGCAAGCTGAGGGCAATCTGTACGTGTAGGTACGTCCAGACGCAAAAACGCACACCCAACGCCATTGTCCAGTTTAGATCCATCCGTGAAAATAATCTCACTATACTGGTGGAATCTGTATATTGCCAAAAACTCCTGGTGGTACACCACATTAGGAGTATTGGTTTTTATAAAACTGGACAATGAAAAATCAAAGCGGGGCGTTTTTATTATCCATGGAGGTATATAGCAAATTGATCGTTCAAACACTGTAGGTAGTTGCAACCCAAGGTTATCCATTATTCGTAATGTACGTATGCCGAATGGAGCGGTCGAACGTTGACGTGCATCGTAATCTTCATTATGGATGTTGTTAAAGATAATTTTGAATGCCGGGTGATTTGGTTTGCTACGAAGACCAGAAATGTAAGATATTTGTAGCATCTTGAATTTGAAACTTGTAGTTTTTGACCATTCCTCTAATCTGTACATTGCTAACTGCAAAGACCTTTCCGCTGTTGCCATACATCGAGCAGGCACATATATACAAAAGTCATCCACAAAAAGGGAACAGTGTATCGGAGATCGTATATTGCTGGTGATACTATTCATTGCAACGACAAATAGCGTGACGCTCAGCACGCTGCCCTGCGGTACACCATTCTCCTGTGTATAGCTGTTTGAATACGTGCCTCCAAGTCGAACGCGGAAAGATCTGGTTGAAATAAAGTTAGCGCTGAATGCTAGGATATTCCCTTGTATACTCTATGATTTTAAAGTGTTCAGAATTCCTCTTTTCCATGCCATATCGTATGCCTTCTCAAGGTCGAAGAAAACAGCAACGAGTGTTTGACGCAAGAGAAAGGCATCTTGAATAGCGGATTCTAACAAGACCAATTGGTCAACCGATGATCGTCCTTGTCGGAAACCACACTGCTCGTTGCAAAGAAAATTGTTGGTTTCTAGGTATAAAAACAAGACGGCGGTTTACAATCTTCTCCAGTAGTTTGCACAAGACGCTTGTTAGCGATATAGGCCTGTAACTACTGGGATTGGTTTTGTCTTTACCTGGTTTTAAGATAGGAATTACTGTCGCTTCTAACCATGCATCGGGGAAAGACTGCTCCTCGAATAGCCGATTGTATATTCGAAGGAGAACAAGTTTCGCCGATGATGGTAGATGTTTCAGCATGGAGTATACAATGGAATCAGGACCTGGTGCAGAATCCCTCGTTGACGCGAGAGCTTACTCCAATTCCGCTAAGGAGAAAGGAGTGTTCAAAGGTGAGTCGCCAGACAACCCAACAGTAAACGGTATTGCTTCTTCCTTCAGTTTATGTCTCTGGAATACTATGTTATAGGCTGTAGTAGCAGAAAAGTTAGAAAATGATTTTGCCAGTACATCAGCAATATTATCACTTTCTGTGGTCGATCTTCCATTCGGTTTATTCAGCGCAATAGCTGGCAACGTAATGGAAGTACCACAAACTGATCTTAGTTTCCTCCACACTGTGGAGGATGAAGTTGTTCGTCTAATTGTGCTAATGTACTGTTCCCAAGAGTTCTTTCTACTCAGCCTAAATACCCTCCGCGCATTCGCACGGAGTATTTTATATTCCTGAAGGTTGTCACTTGTTGGGTTACGCTTAAATCTCCTTAAAGCTCTTCGTCGTAAACGGAGGATTTCTGTGCATTCGTCGTTCCACCACGGCACAGGCGGTCGGCGTGGAAGCGTAGAGGTTTTCGGAATGGTCACTACAGCGGCATTTAAAATGGTCTTAGCGAAATTTTCAACAATTGCATCAATGGGTGTCAGGTAATCTGTGTCAAGTGATACAAAATATTTCGTAAAGGCGGAAATTGAGCATAAGAAGGTTGGGAGTCACATAAATTGATCTTAATGGGCACATGGTCGCTTCCATACAAATGATGGAGTACCGACTAAGTGCATCTCGTAGCTAATTGAGGGCTGCAGATCGATAGGTCAACAGCTGTCCATCCACCAGTTGATGCCGCTAAATGAGTAGGAGAACCGTCATTTAGCAGACATAAGTCTAGTTCCGTTCTTACACTCCCAACAAGATCACCTCGAGAGTTCCTAGTCAGAGATCCCCAAGACGAATGGTGGGCATTAAAATACCCTACCAATAAGAACCGGGTCGGTAACTGGCTTATCAAATTCACTAAATCACTGTGTTGCAGATTTTCATGTGGTGTGGCAAGTAGACACAACACACAGTGATTGTAAATGGGACAGCTGTTTGAACGGCTACTGCTTGCAAAGGGGTTATTAGGTTTAGCGGAGTAGCATCGATACAGTCACGGGCTAGGATGGCTACGCCACCTCTAGCTCGGTCTTCTGTAACGAAGTCTGATCTGAAAACTGAATACTCCCTTAAATGAAAATTATGCGATTGTTGGAGATGCGTCTCCTGTAGACATATAAACATCGGATACACATCTCGCACGAGTACTTTAAGATCTTCTATGTGACTCCTAACACCGTTGACGTTCCACTGTATCACTGACTTCCTAAGCAAAGACATTTATTAGCTTAGCAAAGGATTTATTTGACACCCATTGGTGCTCTCTCCTTTCTTGCCTGGGACGTTTTTAGACGTCTCAGGCTTACATTTCTCAGATTCCGTATCCACCCGTTCAGGGATGGAATGTGAGGAAGTTTTGGGTTTAGGAGGGGTAGTTTTTACATTCCCTCCTTTGTTAGAACTTTTTTTAATACCCGGTAACGACGGTGGCTATGTGGTCTGACGTAACACTGGTTTACGTGGTTTGGATTTTTCCAACGTCTTCTGCACAGAAGGTTTATTACCCGTTGATAATATCTTCTGCACAAAACACAAGGCTCACTTAGTGATTTATCTCGTGCTCCAATCCCCCCAGTAGTAGGGATAGGTACACGAGGAAAAACACTATCCGTTGCTGCAGGTTGTACCAAATTTAAAGACGGTCCATTTGTGACTAAGCATAAAAAGCGAGACACTTGTTCAGTTAGAGCTTCAATCTTCTTGGACAGCTCAGCACAGTTGGTACAAGACGATTTTGAAGCGGTCAGGGTAGTGGCGTAAGTCTTACTGTCTGCCTTTGGCTGAGTGGATCTATAGAGGTTTTTGGCCTCTGGAAATGACAGCTTGTCTCTCGCCATGATGCCTAGGATAGCTTTCTCTTTCTTGAAAGTAGGACAGTTGTAGGTTACCACCACAGTTGGCGCATTTCGGAGAATTAACACATTCCTTATCATCATGGCCTTCAACGCTACATATACCGCATACGTTCTGCTTCGAACACGTAGAGCTGATATGCCCAAAACGCTGGTACTTGAAGCAGCGCCTAGGGTTAGCCACGTATGGTCTCACTGAGATCCTTTGGTAAACTGCATGCAAATATTCGAATATTTCCGGCTTTCCAAAGGTTACGATAAAAGACGCCGTTGCTACTTTTTCTCTTTTGTTCATTTTCATTATAGGGATAGCGTCCGTAACTAACTGAGAAGACAGTTCGGACTTAATTTCATCGATTGGAAGGTGCATTAAATCCCTACATGTGATGACCCCCTTTGAGTAATTCAAGGATCTGTGGGGAGCCACAGATACCATGACCTGGTCAAAGAAGGAGGTCATTTTTGATAGAGAACGGGTTTGTCTGTCGGTGGAAGTCGCAACTAACAGTGTTCCGTTTCTAAGTTTCTTAATAGAGGCTACTGGGCCTCCAGCACAAGCAGTAATAGCCTTGTTAATCAGGAAAGGAGAAACTTTGGAAAGATCTTTCCCTTCTTCGGCACTAGAAACAACTAAATACTTTGCTGATGGCAATGTCTGCGACGTTGCCACCATCAACTTTTTACTCAAATCCTTGTTAATATGATCGTCAGGAGAATCCTGGCGTGTTCTCTTCAAACTAGTCATATTTGACGGAGTTTTTGAATCCATAAATGTTTTAAGCCAGCCATCGTGTCAAGCGTTACGGGCGAGCCTATAGGAACGGGTACATCCTTGGATCACAATAAGATCAATTCTAATCCTCAGAACTCTGAGGCCTATAGCAAGCTCACATCAGCGTCCCAGACCAGAGTTTGTCACTCTCTGAACTTTTCAGCACTCCCAACGCGCAACGGTTCTGACCTGTCAAATTTCCCTAAGAGAAGATGTAAGTGTTAAAATGTGTATAGATTGTGTTGGTGTGTGTGTGTGTATGTGTATGCTTTGTGAGTGGTGTAGTGTTAGGCTAGGGTACCGCGAGGGACGCCAAACCCCTCGTAGGTGCGGCTAGTCCGCACCCCCCTGCAGGAAAAGACGTATAAATTTATATTGTTGGTGCTTAGGAAGAATGTGGAGGAACCTGAAATATACACAACCCAACAAAGTTATACCTATGTTTATAGCTTTTGTATAAAGAAGAGTATTACATGAATATTACAATCATGCATATCCTGCTTGATTGTGATGAGTTGAGCGGTTTGTATGTACGTTACGATCTTCGTGGTAGTTTAGAGGTGGTTTTAAGGGACGATGTCACGGCTATCGACCGTGTAATCGCTTTCTCATGCCACCTGAATCTATTTAATAATATTTAAATTATGTATAATTTTAGTTTCTTTAGTTTTAGTTACAATCAGTATTAAACATTTATTTTATTTTATTTTGTTTAGTTTGTAACAATTATTTAAAATAAAACTTTAGTTAGTCGACGATACCTTGATAGGTTTGTTGCCTGGAAAAAAATTTTAAAAAATAAAGAAGAGTATAACTGGGTGAATTAAAATACAAAATAGTTAAGACAGGGCACTGTTCCCTTTTACCTGAACCAATAATCCCCTAGGTAAAGGCCAATGGTACGTCACACCTTGGATAGGGTGGTGTACATGATGCAGATATGTTATCAAGTATGAAGAGAGGTTTCTTTGATGACGATTTACAGTTTGGTAGCTATAATGTCAAGGTGGTATTCTGGAAAATATTTTAACAAGTATTTTTCTATTTCGTTTTCAATAAAAATAATAAATTATTGATTATTATATTTCCATTTATTATACTAAGAGGATTTAGCAAGAGGAAAACGAAATATAAGTAGACGCCGGATATATTAGTGTCAGAAGGAGTTATGTGTTGACAGATGACAGGAAGATAAATACCTGTGCGGAGACATCGCTGAGCTTAAGGAAAAGTTCCGTTTTGAAATGTAGAATATCCCTCTGGGGGAAAAACTGTAAGAAAATGTCTTTATTGAGAAAAATACTTGTCCATGGATTTGAGAAAGTACTTGGGAAGAAAACTGTTACACAAAATAACGAATTAAACGATTTGTAGAAGAGGTTTTTGATGCAGCTGTTTCCTCAAAAGGGAAACTCATGGCAGATGGTAACAAGGTAAATTGAATAATAGATATAGACTATTTACGTATACGTGTAAACCAAGCACGAAACCGATTTAATAAAGGTTCTATAGAAGATATTTGAAACTGACACGTTCCTATACATTTGAGAGCTTTCTTCTGCTTTTCTTAAAATTAAAACATTAGTCTTTGTTTACTCTTTTCAGATTACATTTATTATTACCTCCACCTTTTACATTGCCAAATTTCCATTCTGTATTGTTAGTATTGCGAACACACTATGGAATTTTGAGAATGTAACAATGCATTAAAGCTTTTATAATGGACATAATCCGAAACGAGTCAACAATGGACAAAGTTATAATGTTAGGGAAAGACAGAAAATAGAACTCAAAATTATACAAATATTCCTAACCGTAACAAAGATACATTAGTTTTTAATTTGGAAGTATTTTATAAATGCAATAATATACACAACATATTTTGAACTCATTAATTACAATCAAATATACTTTCACTAAAAACAAACGTTTTGGGACCTAATCTTTTATCCGAAATTTTGTATCTTCCAACCCTGCTAAAAATGTAAAATAAGGACATTTTTACGTAAAAGTACGTCGTACAATATTAAATGAGCTCTTATCTTCTTCGCTATTACATTCTTGTTAAATTATCGTTAACATGCTGTCGCTTCAGAGGGTGGGGTTTATGTGGCGTAAAGTGGAATGGAAACTGGAAAGTACATGAAAACTGGTACAAATTACAGCTTGAAGGGCTCCACGTAAGGAAAAAGTGCTTCTCATTATTCAATTGAAATTCTAACCTATGTACTGTATTTTTTATTTTTGTTTCAACTTTGCTAGATGTTAATTAGGCCTACTAGATTAATTTGTTGCGTAACAAATGTTAATATTTCTAAGATATAAAAAGTGTGATTTTTTAAGTAAATTTAAATTTTCAAGGAATGTTTTGTCTAAGTGAGAAAGGAATGTTCTGTCTATACGTATGAAAGCGTATAAGAACGAAAATACAGGAGCTTCCAGTGAGGGATGGAACAATATGACCAACAACACCTATCTGAAGTTAAATAAAAACACAGGTTCTTATGTTAGTATGTTACACTTGCATATAAAGGTAGACTACTTACGGTACTTTTACGTTACGGGGGATGTGTCCTATTGTCACCTCAGCAGTAACTGACCTCTAAGTTGTTTCAGATTAGCTTGGGGTGGCGTGGGATAAATATATAGGCTAATATGTTCATTTTATACAGGTTTGCACTCACAAAGACAGGCGTTGCTGATCACCTCAAATACACAAACCACAACTACACAAACATAACATCAAACCTAAACATTCTACAAAAAACGAAACAATAACCAACCCTTAGTTGTTTTAAGATAGGGTGGGTTTTGTTTGATAGGGTAGATAAAATTGTATTAGGTATTGGAGGATATAGTAACAAAACTATATATCCTAGGATTAATATGCCACCCCCATCCTATCCTAAAGCAACCTAGAGATCCTCAGTGTAAAACTGAACTGGGCGTTGAACCTACAGCCGTTTTGAAGTAACATACTTTAGATTTCTAATAGACGAAGTTTTTAATAGTTAAATTTATCCTTTACCAGGGTATATTCAATAGGTTGCAGACAATGTAGGCAAAATATAATAAATTGCACAATTTGAATATGTAAAGTTGTAATAATATAAATATTTCTATTTCTGTATTAAATGGCTTCCTATCAGACATAAAAATGTACAATAAATATTTAGCCTGATACAAATTAGCTTATAAAACTTACAAGGTTTAGTTAGGCTGTTGTAAACCTCTTAATAAGTTATATAATTTTATTCTTTAACTCAAATTATTTAAAACCCGTTTTAAAAATATTTGTATTATAGCAATTTTAGTGGGTTCGGTATATCGTTTTAACGAATATAGATAACTCACTTGTTTATACAAAATGTGCTACCTAATAAATTCAAACCATCTTATAACTTTTCGTGGAGAAATGGCTTGAAATATAAAATTATTTATTTAGGACACATTTTGTAATTTTGCAACCTGAATGGTAACCGCTTTCCTAT
Organism: Prosapia bicincta; assembly: GCA_036971475.1. NCBI lineage: Eukaryota > Metazoa > Arthropoda > Insecta > Hemiptera > Cercopidae > Prosapia > Prosapia bicincta. The sequence continues at coordinate 201,428,614 of JBAIZL010000001.1, read as the reverse complement.
AATAAACCTTTCACCAAAAATTTCATTTCAAACTACGGCATTTTCGCATTGTGTTTCGTTAAAAATATTTAAATATTCGCGATTAAAATGCAATCAATTTACAAAATGTAACCGCATTGGCTGCTTTATTAATATAGTTTGATTATTTTATTAAACCTAAAAACCAAACCTCAAATTATGAAGAGCAATATATTGTTTTTTTATTCCAATAACAGAATTCTAATACATAGAGTTTTAATTTACCTTTACTTTCTAATATGTGTTGATATGCAGACATTTTGTTCCTGCGTTAAACCCATGAGGACACATTTGGGAAGGTCTCTGGTAAAGAGTTAATTATGGGCATTAAACTGCTAGGAAACAGTGTCATGGCGTATGTGTAGAGTTCTTCTCAAGTCGAGTGAAATTGCTTTCTGTGTTTCTTATCAGAAATAAATTGAAGACAAACTATTAGCGATATTAATTTATTACCAAGAATTTTTATCTCAACTAATCATGTTTGTATTTCTGTTTCTTCTCATAAGGTTATTTAAATTTTGTGTCCCCAACACACACTGAAACGGTCTGATTGGCCGTTCAAATTAAGAAAATAATAAGTTCAAAAATTTGATTAACAAATTTAATAAGTAAATAATAAGGTTTTAATTTATTGTAAATATGTTAATAATTAACTGGTAATATATTAGCAAATATGTAAATGTAGTTAATGAATTATATATATATATATATATATATATATATATATAATGTAGAAATTAAATATATGAAATATCAGAAAAATTTAAATGATTATTTGTGATTTCAATGAAAACAAAGAAATAGTAAAGAGAGAGTCAAATGTATTTTAGTTGAAAATATTTTTTATTTTTATTTTAAAAACCAGTAATTAAATGTATTATAAGAACTTATGGTATTTAAATTTATCCTGTGTTGAACAACCAATAAGACTTTTAGTTTTTTCAAACTAATAAATAATGATTATAAAATCAAAGTACAGTTTTAATTAAATTTCATGAATTAATAAATATATAAAATTTAGAACCTAATGTTTCTTCAAACGAGTTCTCTCCTGACAACCAATTTATTGAGCTATTCTAAAAATTGAAGCCCAGAGACGAAGTCTACTAATGTTTAAAGAACACAGGAGCCTTTAAAAAATGTATCTTAAACATGATCATATTTTGCACGTCCCCTTGCTGTGCATGCAGATCTTCTAAGATGGTAAGATTCTTTGAAAATTTTGTGTGTTCATATTAATAATGTTTCTTTCCAGCTGACTACTTTACTGACAAGTATGCCTATAAAAAGACACAACAAAACATGTTAACCATTTTAGGGGGGTCAGACAAACTTTAAGGTAGGAGTCAGCGGGAATTAGCTTGCATTTAGGCGTGGCATATAACGGGTGAACACAGGACAAAATTTAAGAACGCTTGAGGCTACATGAGCCCGAGAGCGGAACAGAGATAAGCAGGCGCGAATAAAAATAATAAAAAGTAACAACTCCGTAACACCATTAACGTTACGATATGTAGACCACAGAGTACAGGAAGGGGGATCGGGGTCGTTGCAACGCACATCTATTTGTTACCAAAGTAATACGTTTGGTCCAAATTAAGTGAGTCTTGGGGTAACCACTTACCTTTATGAGTCGCTTAGACTACGATTATGTATAATTTTAAGGATATATATATATATATATATATATATATATATATACATATACATATATATATATATATATATATATATATATATATATGTATATATATATATATATATATATATATATATATATATATATATATATATAGATATATATACATATATATATATATATATATATATATATATATATATATATATATATATAAGTGAATGGGGAATAGAATATATAAAATACAAAAAAATATGTGGAAGATTGTGTACCAGAACGTGCATCAATCCTTAACGTATTTGAGGGAGACACAGTAGTGACTCCTGCAGCTGTAATAATACAACTGTTTTATATGGTTACCATTCTTCTTAATTGAAAATAATTTTAAAAGATTAGTACTATATACGTGAGACTTTAAGTGAAATTTGGATCACACCAAGCAACAATAAAATACCAAATAATCGCCCTTTTGTGTAACCTAATATATCTATTTGCCATGAAACAAACAATACCCTCAAACACACCATTTAAATTTTAAACAATATCTGAGGATGCCGCTGGTACCTATTCCCCTAAACTCTAAAGCTACCCGTGGGTAAACAGGTATTGCGTAGATTCTCTTTCCCACAGTCAGATTGGCTGATGTTAGATTAGCTCTCCCAGTAGTTATATCAGGAAATCTTAACATTGCGCAAGGGGATGCAGAGGTGCATCGCTCTAGGATCAAAGATCAAGACATAATTCTACAGTTATAGACAAGGTGAATCTATACATAAGCATTGCGATGTATGTGTTCAGATTTTATAATTATTTTAAAACAGAACAATTTTATAAATAAATTTAGGTCACAGGAATTTTGTAAACTTTTGCAAAAGATCACTGCGACGTAATCATACAGAATCACTTTTGCACTGGGCAAAGCAATTGCTTCAAGCCGTCAAATAAACCTGTTTGCATCCTGTGGATTAAACCCAAACCTCTAAATCTGTGGTGGTTGAAAATAATCTATTTCAAAAGGAAATCAATCGAACACATTTTTATTACATGCCTATAGGAGCGCTTCATAAATTGCCAGAAGGGATGTGTGATTTTTGTAATCAGGTCGCGTAGGTTGACGAATGATAATGTTGAAAATATTTTAAACTGAATATTTAATGCAGATGTCTCTTTTAGGTATATTTATTTTGCTTCCAATTTTATATTCATGATTAAATACAGAACAAAACATCCTTAAACTGTTATTTCTATGTTGAAGTTTCTTGATGTAATCATCTTGAATTCACTGATTAAACTAAATTTAAACTACTTAACAAAGTGAATACGTAATGCTCACTTGCTGACGCGTTTCAAAAGAAACGTATTCACTTGGATAAGTAGTTTAAATTTAGTTTAGTGATATTTCTAGTTTGCATATAGGCCTAATTATATTAGGTATCAAAGACACTCCATAACAATTTATTTAACTCTTTAAAATTTTAGTTCTAATTAAATATAATTATTATTAACTAAACAAATATTTAATTAATTTAAATATAACTATTCAATTGTAATGATTTAATTTAAACTAGTAAATTGGTTAACATAATAACTTAATTTTCTTGAAAAGTTTCAGAGGTACATGATTCTATTCAGTCAGAACTTTTTATAAAACTTTCATACATAAATAAGTAGTCCTTACAATCCAATATCGGTACAGTTTTACTAAAGCGAACAGAGGTGCTGGAGACTCAATAACTATAGTAAATGCGTTTCATACCAGGTAACTATTTACTTACAGGAAATTGCTTTTTCTACTACTCTTTGTTTTTATAAACAATGAATCTCCATGGATGAAAACAAGTATTTTACAGACAAAACTGATGAAATGAACGAACGAAGTATATAGATATTAAAAAATTGGAATTTTTAATTTACTACCCTCAAACATAAAAGTCCTTTTACAAAACCAAAGCCAGGTGTATAGCATTTTACTTAAGTTTTTAACAGTTTAGAGATTTTTTTATATAACATACTAAATAAATATTGAAGCTGAAACATTTCCATATCATGACTTCTTATTAGAGTATATATCATGGGTTATATGTCAATATTGTAATTCTTAATGCCAGGGAAATACTTACAGTAATTATCTTTAGATGTTAATATCCTATGTTACTGATTATTAATGAGACAAAAACATCAATAAAGTGGGTTCCTCCACTAATGTGACAAGTAATATTTGGATTGAACCAACCCTTTTGTTACTACAGTAATTTATCAAACAATGCTACCCTTTAGTTCATATCTTCACAGATAGAACCTTATTTTTAAAAGTTCTAGGCATAGGGAACATTTTTATTTCCAGAATAGAAGAAGTTTTAGGTTCACGAGCAACCGAAATACAACGATATAAATTTTATGAAAAAGGCTCTCAAAAAAATAAACACTGGGGGGGGGGGTTAGGGAGCATTTTTGTTGGGTCCTATTTTGTATTTATGTACAAACTTGAAAATAAATTTCCATGTTTGAGTTACAATTTTGAGAATTGTAGTATTTCTAATGTTATTTTTATTAAACACTATGAGATATATAATACATCTTTTGGTAAAGAAAATACTAATTGTATCATATATATATATATATATATATGTATATAAGACTAGAGCTTATAAACGACAAGGTTGTTTATTGTGGCAATCGATTATATTTAACTGTACAGTAAAGTCTAGTGCCCACAAAAATTTGTTGTCTTCAATAATTACCCATGTCTGAGATTTCATCCTCAAGTCCATAAAGACTTTTCTCAAAGCGTGTTTTATAAACACTCTTGTAGGGCCTACATAACTGGCCTGATATGTACTTAATATAGAGATATTTTCCATTTACCACTCAAGCTTTACTTGATATTACTTGATATCAAAAATAATTTCTTTTGAAATTGAGTTATTACAAAGACCTTTAGTTTCATTGCACAAGGATTTCTTTACAGAAGTCAAAACAGGATATTTTTTCCCAACATTGGTTAACCAGCCCTAATGCACCCAGTATATACAAGTGAAAACCAACCGTGCAATATTTAAATCAACTCACTCTCGCCATCATTGTGAAATGAACGGAAACACGTTATCGTTCCGAGGGTGGAATTTATGAAGCTTGAAGTGGAATGAAACCTGAGCGGCGAGATTCCACTCCGCAAAGACTTAAAATTTAGGCCTAAGTATCCTACGTTTGTAAAACGTTTTTCATAATTTGAAAAGTTTTGTAAATTGTATACGTGATTAATGTAATTCATTTGAAACGGTTTTTCCAATGATACTTTTTTTTGCTAACAAAAAGGCTCCATCTATACTTAAATATATATATATATATATATATATATATATATATATATATATATATATATATTATGAGTGTCAGTTGATTGTCGAAAATAAGGATACATAATTAAAGTCCTCGAAAGTCGACTAACATACGTAACAAGTAGGATTCTTGTTTAAGTATATGTGCAAGTGATATATACTATACTGTAATATACTATATATTTAATATACTATAGAAATAGTAAAATGAACTATCTTTGATCTCATACACGATTGTACTACTATCTACAGTACAAACATTGGTTATACGAGTATATACGAGTATATTGGTTATCGTATATAAATAGATAAGTTGGATAACAAAAGAAGTAAGTTGAACATAGAACAACAGGAAATTAATAATCTATTTTGTTTAATACATAAATGTAATGATTGCTACACTATATGCCTATACATTTAGTAAAGAAATCCTTGTATGGAGGCTTGCCACCGTTATAAATACAATAATATTAACTTTGATAAAGTTTTAACTAAATTGTTGAACCAATCTGTGAATTACGTCCTAATTAATACATTTTAATTTATAATCCTAACCCCGAAAATAAAATATCAATTATCGCCTTTGAATAATTAACCGGTGTTTTTCTAAAACTAACTCATAATGTTAACTTAAACTCAAAAAAGCAAAATTAGTAATTTTCTTTACATTTAAAAAAGAAAAGAACTGTTTAACAACAAGGTTTAGCAAAATAATTACCTGTTTAGCAACAATGATAATTATGTTTTCATTTTACTTTAAATTAAACAAAAAAAGCTCTATTTAACAAACCAACAAACAAAATATACAAGTATTTATCAAATTGACGCAACGATATCTTAGATCCTTTGGCATTCGTATCATAATTGCTGAACACTCAGCTTACCCCAGCATGTAGTGATTCATCAAAGTGTTTGCTGTAATTTGTTCTAGGAACGTTAAAGTAAACTAAGCACTTAAAGAGCCATTTACTATTACGTAACGTAAGATAATGTTTCATTGCTTTTTAAGCTTCTGACGTTACGATTGTTCGTCCCGAAGCAACGTCCTCGTAAACCACAGACCCATAAAATTTGTAATGTGAAGCGGGCTGGGATTCTATGTCTAACCGCAAGGGGAAAGCTACTAGATCAGGCACTTGGAATATTTTGTACTTATTGTACTAACGAATGAACTATTAGGAAATTGATTTCGATTTTAAAAATAATAATCTCAAAAATTGTTTATAACAACAGAAAAAAGTATAACTTTCACAATTTTAAAATAGATTATACAAATTACCTTTTTCCTTAGACAAGTTTAAAACGTTTACACTCCAACCAAAGTCTTACAAATTCACCTTTTACGAATCGGGTAATTTATAAATTTAATGTGTTGTTTAGAAAAATTTAATTATATATATATATATATATATATATATATATATATATATATATAAACACAAACAATAATTTATGTTAGGTTGGTCTATTAAATAATATTATCCAGCTAAGTTGACAAGCATAATTTTTGTGGATACTACTTAAAAAGGCATTCTATGAGACAAAAGATGTATTCTAAATGTCGAAATCATTTGTGGATTTTTCTTTAATTACGAACAGAAACGTAATTTACAAACACCCTTAAAATGTTTAGTCGTATATACTTGAATATTTGTACATTATATATATATATGTACATATGTTGATACGTATTCCTTAACGGATGGAAAAATATGATGAATATATAATTTTTGGAGTACATCCGTTCATTGTGTAGTGCATGAATTCGCAGTTCCGACGTTTCATTAGAATCACTTCCAGCATTGACGAGGTGAACTCAACAACAGATGAAGAGTGAGATCAACAATTGTCGCTCTTCAACTGTTGTTGGGTTCACCTCGTCAATGCTGGATGGGATTCTATCGAAACGTCGGAACTGCGAATTCATGCACTACAGAATGAACGGATGTACTCCAGATAGTAACTATTCATCCTATTTTTCCATCCGAGAACTAATACGTATCAGCATATATATATATATATATATATATATAATATAGAAATTAAATATATTAAATATCAGGAAAATTTAAATTATTACCGTAATGATATAGGCCTATGTATATATATATATATATATATATATATATATATATATATATATATACATATATAGTCTATATGTAATACTACATATAGACTGCCTGAACGGTATGGATAGATTTAGTAGAAGAAAGCAAAATGAAGTGTGCTATCGTGAGCTAATCACATTCGTATAGTATAATCACTTTCTGGCCTATCGCTTCGTGCAGGATCTGGGAGGCGGATTCGTGTTCGTGTAGAAAACTGACTCAACGTTTCTATAGGAACGCGATACTAGCATCTTGTGTATGAATGAGTACCCCAGAAAATTTTTTAGTTTTAATATTTCATAAATTAAATAATCCTCGGCTAATTTTCTGCAAATCTCATATTTTGCCTAATTTTAAAAGGTATAAATTTTTCAAAATGGTATTCCTATAAAATGAATTTACAGTTATATAGCTGTAGTAAAGAGAAATCGAGCAGAATAAACATGCGCGTACAAAGTCTGTTAAAATGTCCAAATGTCGTAGCTTCGCACAAAGATGCCGCGTATTTACGAAATAAAAAAAATAATAAATTGACTAGATCTCGTTTTTATCAATGATAAAATCCTCGTAACCAAGTATGAAAATTCTTAACCAGATTTCAAAGAAGTCTCGCAGAATTAATATTCCCCTATAGAATTATAGTTTGAAAATAGAATTTGAAAGATTGTGAATAGGAATTTTATATTACTTCAAAGTGTTTAAATTTATTTTCTAACTAGCTAACCGGGAGAACTTCGTACCGATTGAAAGTCAACAGATTGCGTGTTAACATTAGCTAAACGTAAATTAGTTTTTTATTAACAATTAATAGCAAAATTTATAGTAGTCGATCGAGAAAATAGCGACAGTCAATCATAATTTGATATAGGAGCCGAGTTATCTGCGCTCTTCACTCGCTCTTCTACTGTTGTTGGGTTCACCTCGTCAATGCTGGATGAGATTCTAGCGAAACGTCGGAACTGCGAATTTATGGACTGCAGAATGAACGGATGTACTCCAGATAGTAACTACGCATCATATTTTTCCATCCGTGAAGGAATACGTATCAGCGTATATATATATATATATATATATATATATATTAAAAACAACATAGGTTATTCAAATACAAGAATATTTATTAATTTATATAAAAAGCTTTGCGTTGGCAAACAGTACCAACATCATCAGGAATGAAAACTATTGATTGTAATTTTAATTCCTGATGATGTTGGTACTGTTTGCCAACGAAAAGCTTTGGATATAAATTAATAAACATTCTTGTATTTGAATAACCTATGTTGTTTTAAATTATTAAACAAGAAATCGTATTTTGTATATATATATATATATATATATATATATATATATATATATATATAATACGTTTTCTTGTATAATAATTTAAAACAACATAGGTTATTCAAATATATATATATATATATATATATATATATATATACAGAGAGAGAGAAGAAAGGGAGAGAGAGAGAGATACACGCTCGATGTTATTTGATATTAATTACTATTTGAACTTTGTAGAAAATTTAATGTTTTCTGAGCAAACTACTCATTGAATCTGGAGTTTATTGAAATTATCAACAAACGTGAATTAACCGCTTTGTCGATTTGTTTAATTTTAGGGTTTAAAATTGATTTAGTTTACAAATCGGTCTCGCAGATATAAATCAGGTCTCAGTTCCCACGCATTGTCAATACCAACCCTCCCCGAATAAATTTCTGGCTGGGTTACAGTATTCCACACTTTACTCTACAACGTTTATATTTTCTATCAGCAAAGAACCAATTAGTGGATTTTATTGTTCACGACGCTCGTCGAAACCTCAACATTTCAGAAAATCCTAGACTAGAATAACCAGTAGTTTAGGTAAATTTATAAAAACTCAACTAGGACAAACCTTTTCCGAGGCGCCTAAAATGTTCATCAGTAAAACAAACTTTTATTTTACATCTATCCCTACATATATTTATATTTAAAATACATCACATTACATAAATATTTCAAAAAAGCCTCACTTATTCATTGAACCTTGCTCTAAAGCAAGAGCCGAGCTGTCCGTAAATATCACAGCTATCTTTATGCGACTCTCCCCACACGCAGTCACGCTCTCCGATAGCTATAAATTGGGAGAGGATAAGGGGTGGTAAATTTGTAGGCACCGAAATCTTCGGAGATACTATGGCAAAGGGGGTTCCATCTCGTCAAATAAATGCAGCGTACGATAGTTTCGCATGCAGGACCTTCACGGATGCACTGTATATTGAGGTGTTTGAGTTCAGCATTTGGTGCTGTTTATTAAATGCAAATTATTTACCACTATCGGATTTGGTGATAAATTTGTCTGTTTCCGTGTAAATCTAAATAAACATTTAATGGTCAGGTAATTTCAAATTATAGTATGTTGTTTGTATGCACATTATTAGTAAATATATTATTAACACATTATTTCATACAACCAAAATTCATCTTTATTCAACTAATTTTCCCGAAGATATCTCCGAAGAATGTCCACCTGACCAAATCGTTTTGCCATTGGAGGGAACTCTTCCCTACTGAATAAGATATTGAAACGTATTCTTCAGAATGAGTTCAATGATTTTGCGGGTATTTGACACGCTCCCGAATGGCTTGTACAGTTCCTTTTGTCATCAATTAAATAGATTAGGCTATTTTGGCCTTAAGGGAAAGTCACATAGAAGACCCATTTCTAAAAATAACTCTGAATACAAAGCGTTGAAATTTTATATCTGATAAGAGTAGCCTATTTTGTAAGGTAAATTGTGTGTGATGTCAACCTCAATGTGAGAATTGTTTTTTCCTCCTAAAATCCACATTGTCTTCTTGATCATTTGAGTTTACAAAAACCACTCTTATATAAATTCAGAAATATATTTTCTGAATTCATTAAGTACTAAACTTAATAGGCAATTTTAATTTTTGTTTTCCATAAGTGGAAAATGTTGGAAAGAATAGGAAGCAAATGTTTGAAATATTCTTCAACATTCTTCTAGGCAGTCGGTAAGTATTTGAGCCCCTGTGAGATATAAGAACAATGGTAAAGGTTTACACAGATACTACAATGCTCGAATATGGCTAGTTTGTTTATCCTCCATTTGTTACTACAACACTGAACAAATATTGTTGCAGTCTGGTTGCCTGATTGTAACTTGTTAGATTCAATATGTCTTCAGCTATATACAAATTTCAGCATAATTTAATAAAATTTCAATAGAAAAGGTGAAAATGTAAAATAAGGACACAAAATAAGTTGATAAAAGAACATTTCTGTAAATAGATCAGAAAGTACGTGGCCAAATATATTGGACAACAAATTATTTCTCCTATTATTTAATAGAGACATATGAAATACCTTGCTTTTCTTACACTTTCGTCCCTCTAAAATTATGTGAAATCTCATTTAACTGCTTCATCTCTATTTCTGGTTATTATTTGTTGTAAATTTTCATATATCTTCTTCTTCATCATGTGCCTAATATGTGGCGAAGGTTACCAATTAAAAATGGTGGTTCTGCTTTTATGTGAGAAGGTTTGAATATTTGGGCACAGACAATCTAAGGTTGCCAGGTGACGCAAGGTATGGAGCCAAGAGTCTGTCTTTCTTCCTCAAAATTTCTGTCAGTTATCAGGTTAAGCTTCCATTTTTTTTAACGTGCACCAAGATGCAGCAAGTTTAGATAGTTTCTGGTAAACATATATTTCTAAATTAATTTCTCACTCTCCTTTTACAACATAATTTTTTACCAAAAGTTCAGAACGTGTACATTAATTGGTATTCTTCGGACACTTCCATAAATCCAGATTTTACATTTTGTACGTTGCGCAGTTCTAGACATCAGTGTCCATGCTTAAATTCCGAACGATAGAACAAAACACTCATAACCATGAATTAAAGAGTCTTATTTTCGGATGGTGGTTTGGGCTCTTTGACATCATAGGAAATATGTACTTCAAAGTACACAACAATTCTATCGATTTCTTTACTGTGATTCATGTCTTTTTTGCTTGGTTTCTAACTTGAGTCTAATGTTTCTTCCAGTTTACTGGTGATGGTAATGTATATTAGGAAGACGTAATTGTAGAAATTATTTTTCTAATGTGACAGGTTATATTCTTTTTACATTTCTTGGTGATTGAAATACATTTTTCATTTTTTAAGTAAATTGACTAGAGCATTCTCAGGATGGTATTTATTAAAACATCTTTACTTCCTCTTTGCATAACCTTAGTATTATTCCGCTTGCTATGATACTTCAGGACTTCTTGAGCTTACATTCTTGTGGGGAATTGTTGAAATGGTGCTAGAAAGAATTATTAGCTTTAACAGCTGTAGAATACCGATTAACTAAACATAACAAATAGAAAACCAAAACACAATAAAATTAATCTATTTACTTAAATTACCACATACTGCACTCAAGAAATTGGTACTTCTGAAGATGACACCTTCACACCGAAAGGGTCATTACGTGTTTACTTACAGTATTAATTCATTTTTATTGTGGTTTATGGTTCTTTATTTATTATCTTTATTTACTGCTATCCTCTTTTAACTCTATTTATTTTATATAAATCTGCTCTATAGTTCACACAATCCCTTCATACAAAGCGTACAAATACATAGGCGCTGACAATAGACTTCCGTTTCCCCTCAACTACCATTGTCGGATTCATTGACTTTTTAGAATCCATGCCCAGAAGCCGATATTTGTTCAATCATTCGAAAGTCTACAAAAGTATTCGCGAATTAGGTCTGATTCACGGAACATAAAGTTCACACGCACAGTTGCAGTCGCACACAGTCGATTGATTTATTACCTTGATAAATTTCTTAATGGTTACATTTTACTCTCAGTCCTTTATTACACGTAAAAACTGATAGATAACGAAAATGCGCATTGAAGATATTTTGATTAATTTAAAACTTTAAATAATCCATTCATGAGCATAATCCTTTTTAAAAAGTTGTAACTGCTCATGTTAGCAAATTTATACAAATAAACTCAATAGTACCATAATTTAATGGTCTATTTGAGTACTAGGGTTCGCCATTGCGTTGTAATGAATGTCCGTCATAAAGTAAAAGGTAATTTTGAAGTTTTAAAAACGCAAACAAAACTATATAAGTTTTATTTATATAACGCAAAATGTTGGAAAGAATAGGAAGAAATTGTTTGAAATATTCTTCAACATTCTTCTATGCAGTCGGTTAGTATTCGAGCATCTGTAAAGGTTACAAGACAATCTGTAAAGTATTAAAATAATAAAGGTTTACAGAGATACTTCAATGCTGGAATACGTCTAGTTCATTTGTTTCCGTTGCTCCCTTTACTACAACAACACTGAAAGAATTGTTTTGTTGCTGCCTTTACAGCTGGCTTTCCTTATAGAGATGAAACGGTTCATCTATCATCATTCTATAACACCCAGTTTTAAGGTGGCTAGTTTTCCGGTGTAACTAGTTAGATTCAATACCTCTAAATATATGTACAAATGTCAGCATAATATTATAAAATTCCAACAGAAAAGGTCAAAATGAAAAATAAGGAAACAAAATCAGTAGATAAAACAACATTTCTGTAAATATATCAGAAAGTACCTAATCATTAGGCCATTAAATTATTTCTCGTAGTATTTCATACAGACATATGAAATACATTGCTTATCAACCAATAATTATGTGTAATCTCATTTACCTGCTTCTTCTCTATTTCCGGCATTTATTTTTTGTAAATTTTCATATATTTTCCTCTTCTTCATGTGCCTAATATGTGGCGAAGGTTCTGAGTTTATGTGTGAAGGTTTGAATAGTTGGGCATATGCAAATCCAAGATTTCCAGACGAAGCGTCATGAAACCAAGAGTCTGTCTTTCTTCCTCGATTTTTTTTCAATTATCAGGTTAAGCATCCTACTTTTATTGTGCACCAAGCACAGATTTTTGTCTGTTTATCATCTTCACTCAGCTAATTTCTCCTTTTCCAACAGACCTATAATTCCTAGTTCTTGACATGAATGGCTTAAAACACATCCCCAGGTCCACCTTGTACATTTTGTTTGTTGCAGTTTTAGACATGCATACCTAAATTTAGAATGATAGAAAAAACACACATACCAATAAATTAAGAAATCTTATTTTAGGAGTGAGGTTTAAGGTCTTCCAGATTAAATAAATAAGTACTTCTTATACAGGTCAGGTCTCTTGATTAATATTACCCTAAGTGGGATTCTAGCTTGAGTTTTTGCTGTTTTTTTTCTTCAGATGATTAGTATTGTCTTCGTTGATTAGAAGTTCTGAAAAAACCCCTTCATTTTATTCAGGGGGAAGAAAAAATTGTTTTCACTTTTTTTCATCACTAGTAATGATTTACTCTTATTTCATTACTTATTTATAATTTTATATTATTAGAATCAATGGTTTATATAATATAGCTGTAATGTAGCACTTTATTTGCTTCCAGTTTTGCGTACAAACAAACCCGTTACTAGCGTTCCTGACAGACGTTCTATTCAAACTTTATAGCTGCCACAGTTATAATTTTGTAAAATAAAATATAAACTCTTTACTATAATTATCGCATAAAGCTCACAAAAAGAAGGTACTTCTGAAGATAACACCTGCAAAACCGAAATGGTGATTACGTGTTTACTTATAGTGATAAATCGTTTAGAAAATGCTTTATGGTCCTTTATTTCTTTTGTTTATTTAGTGCTATCTTAAAACTATTTCTCACACCATCACTTCATACAAAGCGTACAAGTACATAGGCGCTGACAAAAGACTTCCGTTTCCCCTCACCTCCCATTGTCGGATTCATTGACGTTTTAGAATCCATGCCCAGAAGCCGATATTTGTTCAATCATTCGGTAGTCGACAAAGGTATTCGAGAGTTAGATCGGGGTCACGGAACATAAAGTTCACACGCACAGTTGCAGTCGCACACAGTCGGATGATTTATTTTCTTGATAGATATCTTAATGGTTACATTATACTCCCAATCCTTGATTACACGTAAAAACTGATAGATAAAAAAAATACGTATTTAAAATATTTTGGACAAATTCAAACTTTGAATAAGCCAGTCCTAATCGTAAACCCTTTTAAAAACGTTGTAACTGCTGATGTTACCAAATTTATACAAATAAACCCTTTAGCACCTTATTATAAGGTTTATTAAAAGGCTTGACCATTGCATTGTAATGAATGTCCGTCATAAAGCAAAACATTATCTTAAAGTGTTTAAAATGCAATTACAAATGAAAGTTTTATTTACAGGAATTAAAAATCAGATAACGAAAATGCGTATTAAAGACATTTTGAAAAATTTGAAACTTTATATTATCCAGTCATTAACGTAAACCCTTTCTAAAAAGTTGTAACTGCTCATATTACCAAATTTATACAATTAAACATTTTAGTGCTTTATTGTAAGGGTCTAATTGAGACCGAGGCTTGACCGTTGCGTTGTATTGAATGCCCGTCATAACGCAAAAGAGAATCTTAAAGTGTTTAAAATGCAATTACATAAGATGTAAGTTTTATTAACAGGATTAAAAAATCGGTGTCACGTTCATGGAGGCTACTGAAACGTAATACTGGGTAACATGTTAAAAATACGTTTTACTTTAGGCTCTAGGGTCTTTAAACTGGCGTTGAAAGGGTTTTAAGGAACAGAAATCCCTATTCAATATCATCTACCACAATCACGGTATAGAATTGTCAACAAATTAATACATAGTCCGGTATAAGTGACTCCCGGCTTAGTATCATCCTTTATATTGAGGCTTTACTATAAACAGCTGGAGACCAAATTATCTATACAGCTGATGTAAGACTTGCAACAAAGTGTTATCATTCAGTACTGTTATCAAAGTGCTATGGGACAAAGCGAATAACTTATTTTATGGATGCGGAAGGATTATTTCCTATGAATATTGACGAATGGATTTTATTTAGGACATATTAAGAAAAATAAACGTTGAAAATCATTCTTGAAACGTTACTACTGGACTTGAGGTTAACGAAACAGAATTGTATGCATTTATTTAATAAAATTGATTTCAAACCCTAAAGTAGTAAAATTGACTCCAGTAATATTACTGAAAAGTTTGTATTTTTAACAATTTACGAGCACTATAAAGGTCACACAACATATGTTTTTATGTTTCCAGTAATGAAGTTATGACATTCATCAGGAAGCATAATTATTTGCTGATAACTTCTTTTACCGAATTTTTACAATATACCTTTATTTGTTACTATTAGCAATGCGATTGTAAATAACCTTTAATACATAAACAAAACAGTGCGTTAGTGTGTATTTCAGTTGTTAGGGCTTTATTACAGTATATTCAAAAATCATTTAAGGTCAAAGTGAGAGGGATTATACTATAAAAGTATTTTTGTTTTGCTTTAATCACATACTACCTTATTTTTCAATTAAAAAAATTAACAACATTGGAGACGCTTTGAAAAAATACACAAAAAATACTAGTACATAACACGAGCCAGAAAACAATTAGTTTAACTGTTCTTGAAAAAATTAATTTTAGTGGCAATATATGTATTACAACAATATGATAAATGTTATTTAAAGACATTTTTGGAAAATGAAAAAAAAATATCCATAAATAATAACCATACAACATTGTCAGGCGCAGTATATACTTCTTGCAAGACATTTTACTGTGCGGTATTTCACGGTCTACAAGTTTTATCGATTCGCAGTAAAGTTCACGTAAACTGCAATCCGTGTCATTTATACGTGAGAAGAATGCACGCACAACATCTTGGGACCGGATAATTTGGTTACTAAACACAGCAAATTGTAGTGACGTCACACGAAGAGATTGTTGTTCAAGTCGTATTTTTCTTGTTACTAAAGCAAATAAATTTTAATAATTCAGATAAAATTGTATTCACTACTATAATTTCTATTTTAAGAGTAACTGGGTCAAACTAAGCGAAGATGTACCTAAAGATACAGAAAACTTTTTTATCATATTTAAAACATATTTTAACCGTTTTTGAGACGCTCTTGAAATCATGAATTAAATCAGACAGCTACATTTCTCGCCATACGCACTTCAGCTTTGTATTATTAATACACACTACCGAATGATTTTTTAAATAATTTGTTTTAAGAAATTTCGCTTGGTTTTAAATCTTACAAAAGCGATAAATTACATTTTAACTTCCAAAATTTGATTATTATATTTTAAATGTTATCTCAAAGTAATATAATTGGTAAAGAACAAACAAACGGGAAACAATCGTATATAAACAATTTTGACACTTTAAGGAATATTCAAGTCGTAACAACAGTAATTCATACAACAAAATTATTTAATCAAGGTAAAATAATAGGTGTTGAAACAATGCAATTGTTCACATATTTTATATAGACGCTTTTGTTAAATAAGTTATTAATCGTTGGAAGTGTATTGCAAGAGTTTTCTAATAGAAATATAAAATGATTTTTCATTTGAAAGAGCAAAAATAAAACAAACCGAAATTATTGCCCCGTGCTGTGAAAATAAAACACAAGACAAGAAAAAAGTGAAAACAAGTATGAAGTAGTGTCCGTGACATTAAAAGAAGTATTCGAGATATAAATTCTTATAATACAAAGTTATGTTACACAATATTGTGCTTTGTTACAGCAAATGTTTACGTTTCGTGTGCGTTAAATCTTAAAGTTATGGTACACCTTGGAAACGCTTGATTTTAGCTAATAGTTTGATCTAATATCATGAAAATATTGTTTTTATCTTTTTTTTCAGTATAACATAATTTTAAATGTTATTAACTCGAAGCATATAATTTATGATAATTCTGATTACGTCTATTTAAAAACCGAATTGAAACAACATTTAATTAGTAATCATGTGTAGACTCGCAGAGGTTATTGTTAAATAAAAGCGGTTGACTTTCAAATCAGAAACAACTATTTATTTATACAGGCAACGTTTCAATACGTCATCGGCTTCACATGGATCACTAGTACAGATGGACAAAAATGCTGTGAGTTAATGAAAGCGTATTTGTGCTGCTATCATAATTATACTAAGGTTTTGTCACGGCGCTATTTTTTATTAGAATGCAGTGGAATAAGGCCTAAAGACTATAACGTATCCGTTATTGAAATGTTGCGTCACCTGTACACATAAATAATTGTACCTGTCTTGCAAGCTTTTATATAACATTTAATTCCATTGCAAATATATCTCAATAATTCGATTCAACACTAAAATCTTCCTCTGGAGATGAAAATGTATTTACAATAGCTTGTAAACCTTAAAACAACACAAATAGATCCAGACAAAACTCCTATTTAGGACTACATTATTTAAGCATTATGTCTGGCATACACAAGGTTACTAAAACGATGGAGTTCTGTTTGTGAAATAGTTTCTCAGTATGTGCATTTGTTTATTGTTTTTACTTACTTATTTACTTAATTACTAGCCAACGCCCACACTTGGCAGGTAAGTCATTTGGTGGGCGACCAGTAGAGACGGGCGATTTCCTTGTAGTTTTCTTCTTCTTTGTCTACAGAGTTGCCTGCTAGTGCCAGATACTGGAGTAGGTGGACTACGTCCATCTTGGGGTGTTGGCACAGCGTACAGGCCGCATCTGCGCTTAACCCGATGCGGTGCAGATGCGCTGCCAGGTAGTCGTGGCTTGTGTTAGTTCTGAATGCAGCTACTGCTACACCTTTAGACACGTTTTGGGGTATTGGAGAATCTATAAGCCGATTCTTGCCTATGCTGGCTTGCCTGTGGCGAATTCTGGTCCAGTTGGTTACCGCTTGGTTGATTGCAGTCTTTGGAGAAGAGTAGGGCTGAGCGGGTTGCTGGAGAACATCGGCCTTTTCGTTCCCTTCTACGATAACATGGCTTGGGGTCCATTGCAGTTGTAAGGTCCAGAAAACCTCCAATAAATTGGAGTCTCGATCGGCATGCAGTTGTTTATTAATTTTACAAAATACAATAAATGTTTAACTATTGAACAGGATTTCAGTTCGGTAATTAGAGTAATTTTATAAAGGTAAAATTTAAGTTTCAAACACCTAAACAATAACAATATATATACGACGAACCATGCATGACTACTTCTCGTTGGAGGGCTTTACACTATGGGTGTTCCTTAATTCTCCTTCAACATTTGGTTATGTGGAACAGTTTTTATATTTAAATGTTAGACGTGTTCCTAGCCATGCGGTTGTAAGGCACCATCTAAAGTACGTTTTAATGTTGTTATTCTGTGTTGTTTAAAACAAACTTTCACATTTACTAAACGCATTCAGTGATAAAATTACATGTTGTGCGTTCTAAATGCCGTTAACGCACTTGGGGGTAAATTAGGCAGCAGTTTGAAGTTTTACCGATCTTACCGCCCAGATTTTAATCCACTTTACGCTACATAAATTCCACCCTCGGAACGATAACGTGTTTCCGCTAATTTAACAGGAATATAATGGCGAGGAGGAAGAGGGTTTTTTAAATATTGTACGGCGAATATACTGTGTGTATTAGCGGTCGACACAGAAAGCTATTGAACCCGCAAAGGAAGCTGATAAAAACGTAAAGGGGTGTGTTGTGGAATATCTGATCTAAAGTAATAAATTCAGTTAAAACATTCTGTATGTTTTATTAAATTAATAAAGAATGCTACCTCAAAAATGAATAAATTAAAAACAAACTTGTCAACCTAAATTGTCTTTGTGAAACATTATTTTATTCAAAACGCTTGACAAACAATTTGTATGGTTACCTAAACCAAAGGCTATTTACTGAAGATCAAACAAACTATCCCATGTGTGGTAGTAAGGTTAAAGTTTTTCTCGCTAATGTTGTTTATTTACCGAGTTATTAAATGAGTCAAAAGATGCTACTTTTTCTGACAAATAAAGAAAAAACCTTAAAATTTAAATTTTAGAAGTGCATTCTTAGGACTCGGACATTATGAACTATAAGTTCAACCAAACAATATCATTCCAAATAATAGAATATCCAATTAATAATATTACTGTATTTGAAATGATATACTGTAATGTTGATGGTTTATTATAATGATATTAAACCAATACATGTCATATTAACCAACTGTAAATACTAAACCAAATTTTAAAACAAAAAATAATAAATTAATAGCCTACTCTATAGAAT
Source organism: Prosapia bicincta (assembly GCA_036971475.1). Lineage (NCBI taxonomy): Eukaryota > Metazoa > Arthropoda > Insecta > Hemiptera > Cercopidae > Prosapia > Prosapia bicincta. The sequence goes on along the minus strand of JBAIZL010000001.1, from coordinate 201,409,320 downwards.
AAACTAATTGTTGAGAAAAAGATAATTTAAATGCGTTGAAATGGTTATTAGGGAAGTGAGGCGGGAAGAGATATATTTTTTTTATATCACAAGTTAGAGGTAATAACGTCATAAAGTTTTAATTGAATGTAGACTATGTTTGTGTGGTTGCATGCGTACGCGTGAGTGTGTGTGTGTGTGTGTGTGTGTGTGTGTGTTGTATGTGTGTGGTTCGTAAGTGCGTGTGCGAACGAGCACACGTGGATTTGCGTATGAAAAAAATATAATATTATTGCATTAAACAAAATAATTATATTCATATTAATTGAACAAATATTTACATTGTCTAGATTTACATTACGGATAAAGTTATTTTTTTACATAATTTACTAACATTAAAGATCCTCTTATATATGAGAATTTAGGTTTACAATTTAAAACAAATATTTTTTTAAATCATTAAAACATTTTATTAAACTGCTGGAAACATAAATTTGTTTTTCGTTAAATATGTCCATCGATGATCTATTTATCTTTGTCTATATATATATATATATATATATATATATATATATATATATATATATATATATATTTCTTGATATCTCCTTGACAGTCATCAATGATGGCTCCGCTCGTTCTAAATGCCATAAATGTCTCAATAATGATGAAGGACGAATGTGTTCAAAAGCATTTCTTCAACAAATGTTTAAAAATTTTTTCAATCATTAATAAATAGATGGCAAAAATTAGTAAATAGTTTTACAATTAAAAAAGTCACGGAATTTAAAGCTCGATCTTCATGATGTTCATCAATGACAACCACTCATCTACCTTTATTCATCACTGCATACTCATGGGTTTACCTCTATTCTATTAAACTCTATTCAAAGTCTTTCGATGACTTGCAGACCGAGACCTCCAGGTCTCTGCCCTCAGGCTACCAGTGTCATGGAAAATTCTGATGTCAGAGGATTCTTTGAATTCTCGTGGGTTCATTTAAGAGTACAGAAAATCCTTTTATCCAGATATGTATCACTCAACTGAGCGGCTAGTTGTAGCCGTATTCGTCTATGGCTATATTAAAGGACTGCTGAGCAATATCCACTGAAATTGCATTTCTTTGTAGGGCTATTGTTACATTTTACTTGTGTAATAGCATCTGGTTATTGGCTTAATTGCTGTGTGGAGATGTCGGGGCTATTACTTTAAGGGAGTCGGTTCCAAATAAAAACACAACCAGGAAAAAAACGCCCACAAGAGAATACGGCAGTGTGCCGTGGTGAGCATTAAGATAAATAAAATAGCTCAAGGCCTCAGAAGGCAACAGTGTTACTACTTTACTATAGAGCTTAGACTAGTCATCGGCCCGCCTCTGGGGCGAGACTAACTCCAACCATTCACAGCGATTCAACCTGTCTTCGAGTACTACTCCATTTGCATGGAGAATCACTGACTTTACGGATGGCCACGTAATACAAATATACCAAGACCTTAATTATTTTTTTTAATGTTTTAAAATATTTTTGCAGCTCAAAAATAACATCGTTTGAGACGATAAACAGGGCGATGTAAATTGGGAAGCGCATTTTCGTTGCTCTTTTCATAACCAAGAACTATCAATATTGAATTTAAATCGAAATTTATAAACATCACCTCTACATTTTAAAACACCACCGGAGAGTTTTCTCAATCAGCTTCAAGGTAAACTAAACTTTAACGCAATCTTTTAGGCTCGACGTTGTAAAAGTTGAGAAAGCTTTAAGCCGGTAGAAAATAAACCATTTGCTTCAATCCCTATAATATACCCTGCTTTATAACCCGTGCAATGAAATGAGAACCTCTAAAACCGCACTGACAACGGAAAGTCTCTTTCAAAAGGGAAGCAATGTAACCAGCTTTAATTACACATCTGTCCTGCATTCTATGAACACGTGCGTTAATACAAAAAAAAAGGGTAACTATTTTGAATAATATGTAAGTGTGTAGAAATTGTAGAAAAGGGTAAGAAGTGTCTGTATTTAATACAAATGGCATGATTGAGTAAATAACATTCATGGTGCTTTTATGAAAACAAACCTATTTAAAATTACCATTTACAGAATAACGAAATATTACATTTAGTATGCCTTGAGCACAAAGTCGTGTCAGCGACTTTATTAAAGTAGCAAAATAAGGAGACATATTTTCCTACGGTATAAAACTAATATATTTGGAATGAAAAATTAACACTAAATATTCAATTATTGTAGGTTTTATTCATTATGAATACTCAAAGTAACTTCTGCATAAAAGACATAGGATTCATATTGTTATTAAAATATATTGAAATTTAAGTAAATTGGAGGTTAGCTAGAAAGAACAATTGACAACGGTAAATATTAAAAACTTATCTGCGTGGCCGAGATTTCACAGCCTACAGAGTCGGGCTCCGCACAGGATTCGTCTCTTCTTTTTTAAAATGTAGCATTAGGCATTTACGGTGTTGTGTTTTCCTAATTTAGGTGGTTTAAGCTAAAAAATACATTTATTTCTGTTTTAGGACGTATAAATTTTAATTACTTACTACAAACATTTTAGGCTATATATAAATTATATTATTTGTCAAGTTATTTTTAATTTATGGATGACTTGTTTTTAATAATGGCTAATAATAAATTTATATTTGGCGACTTTCTGTCTTTAGTTATGACTGTCGTAATAAGATTGTTTTATGTTTGTGAATAGTTTATAGAACATATTTGTAAAAATATTTTTATAAAACTGGTTTAGGAAAGTTTTATAAAACTATTTTTTATAAAACAAGTATTGGACACCCTAAACTATTATATATATGGGGGACAATAAGAATACCAAAACTAATAAGTAACAATAAACCATTGAGATTTTGAGTAAACTCTTGGTATATATTAATATTGATTGTTTAGTTGCATAACCTTTTGTTTGATTGAGTTATGCATTAAAAGTTTGTCGTTTTCAAACGATCGGGCTTTATGAAAATTATCGTATAAGAAGGATAGATATGATATGATGTACTAATATAAGTAAAATAAATGTAGTGACATAATATACCCCCCAAGAGGATATATAAGCGGGTATAACACCTGCACGGAGTATACGCTACATTCTATCGCTAGAGGTGGGTATGCATTACACCCCTGTATAAGAAGAACATAGGAGGGTAGAGGGTAGGTAGGGCTGAGGTGATAGTTACTTTCGTACTGGAAATAGAGTTAAATTATGGTAGCACGTAGGTAGAAACCCTACAGTGGACTTTGTCTCAAACGAGGTGAAAGGATTATGTTAAGAAACACCTTGAGATACCCTAAAGCCTAATCTCTTTACCCAGATCACATAATTTTAAATACGTAAATATTTGAATATTAATTGATATTCTTAATCAACACATCTCGCTTCTGTTGGGTATAATCCTATACATTTGAGCACATTATTTCTGCCTTTACTAAAATTACAATACTTTACTTTGTTGACGCATTTCGGAATAACTACATTCTAAAACTTGTACTACTTAACTTTAGGAGTGCTATTAAAGTTTTGCCAATGGAGTTATTGCAAAGCGTGTTGACAAAGAAATATAGTGTAATACTAAGAAACGTAGAAAAATGTACCCCAATGTATAGGCTACAAATTGATATTTTTTTTCGTTACACATTTGTATTGAAAATTATAAGAATGTATTCAATGCGTTTCTAGGGGCTGAGAGGTTTATTGATGATATAGTTTGAAAAAAATGAGATGAAAATCTGGAACGATCCCAAAATACCGACAAGACGTACGCGACTACCATAGCAAATATTTCTTTCGCTTTTATAGTCAATACATTCATATTATTCCGGTAAGACTAGTTCCATTACAGTAGGCGTATTGCCTCGCGTGAATCCAATATTCGCCCCATTCAGAGATATTGTATTCTTCGAAGCACGAATTCGCAATGTCATACCTTAAATATTCTCGCCAAATATGGTTATTCCCGACACGGTTGTGGCAGTTTTTTTTGTCTATTCAGGCAGTAAACCAAATCCGACTATTTGTCTATTGTACAAAAGGCAGTTACTTTGATACTGCGAGAGACGTATAAATGTTTCATCTAACTTTTAGAACCATACACAACTATTTTTATACAAACCTGACGTCACAAAGTTACTGAGGGAATATATTTGCGTTGTTAGGTTAAGTCCTTATACATTGTAATACCACGGTGGTACCACCACGATGGAACTATTGTGAAGTTTAGACAAGGTATTTTATGATACTATATCCTCTGTAACTGGCAAAACCGCTTTTTATACCGTTTCATCGATGTCACACTCTATTTGACCTTAAGTACAATTGTTTTTCCGCGATCATAGAAGTTATAGAGTTGGGATATTCGAGCACATTTCTTGTACAATAGCGTACAATTTATTTATTGTAGATATTTATTACAAGGCATTTCTCTCTCAATTTACAAGATAATATCTCTCTCTCTCTCTCGTACTGTCTTGATTATCTACCAAATTTTCACTGTCGAATATCCCGAGTTAGGTTGTACCAAATTCTCAGAGCAGTAACAAAATTAAACAGGTATTCTAAAACTAAACGAAAGACTTACAAATAAAAAGAATTATAGATCAAAAGAGAGGGAAAAAACTTTCAATAACATAATCCACCTGACAGAGAGAACGCTTTTTACAATATCTGAATAGGTACAAAGAGTTTTTAACTGAGGTACTTGATAGATTTCTTCCTCTAACGCTGCCACTTTAGACATAAAATACAGATTCAATTTAAACACTTTGCTTCCATCTAATTTACATTTATAATTGTAAGTAGTGTTTATATTACTTAAAGTAATTTGATTGAAAATGTATTTGATTTGAGTTTTCTTAAAGTTAAGAAATGTAGATTTATCGATATATTTACAACCAAAATATAAACACTCTAACACCGTAAATGATGCGGTTTCATTGTGACGTCATAAACAATGTTAATAAATAATTT
>JBAIZL010000001.1:201341840-201399340 GCA_036971475.1 Prosapia bicincta | reverse complement strand
ACGATCGAAGTATAAAGATATTAATAAATTTAAATTTTTAATTTACTACCCTCAAACATAAAAATCCTTTTACAAGACCAAAGCCAGGTTTATAGCATTTTACCTAAGTTTTTAATCGTTTAAAGATTTATTTATGTAACATACTAAATAAATATTGAAGCTGTAACATTTCCATATCATGACTTCTTATTAGAGTATATATCTTGGGTTATATGTCAATATTGTAATTCTTTACGCCAGGGAAATACTTACAGTAATTCTCATTAGATGTTAATATCCTATATTACTGATTATTAATGAGACAAAAACATCAATAAAGTGGGTTCCTCCACTAATGCGACAAGTAATATTTGGATTGAACCAACCCTTTTGTTACTACAGTAATTTATCAAACAATGCAACCTTTACTTCATATCTTCACAGATAAAACCTTAATTTTAAAAGTTCTAGGCATAGAGAACATTTTTATTTTCAGAATAGAAGAGGTTTTAAGTTTAAGAGCAACCGAATAGAACGATATAAATTTTATGAAAAAGGCTCTCAGAAAAATAAACACGCGGAAGGGGTTAGGGAGCATTTTTGTTGTTTCCTATTTTGTATTTATGTACAGACTTGAAAATAAATTTTCTTGTTTGAGTTTCAATTTTGAGAATTGTAGTATTTCTAATGTTTTTTTTTTATTAAACACTATGATGAGATATATAACACATCATTTGGTAAAGAAAATACTAATTGTATCACACACACACACACACACACACACACACACACACACACACACATATATATATATATATATGTGTGTGTGTGTGTGTGTGTGTATATATATATATATATATATATATATATTACATACATTGGTTAACCAGCCCTAATGCACCCAGTATATGCAAGTGAAAACCAACCGTACAATATTTAAATCAACTCACTCTCGCCACCATTGTGAAATTAACGGAAACACGTTATCGTTCCGTTTATGTCTTTCTTCCTCAAAATTTCTGTCAATTATCAGGTTAAGCTTCCTTTTTTTAACGTGCACCAAGATGCAGCAAGTTTAGATAGTTTCTGGTAAACATATATTTCTAAATTAATTTCTCACTCTCCTTTTACAACATAATTTTTTACCAAAAGTTCAGAACGTGTACATTAATTGGTATTCTTCGGACACTTCCATAAATTCAGATTTTACATTTTGTTCGTTGCGCAGTTCTAGACATCAGTGTCCATGCTTAAATTCCGAATGATAGAACAAAACACTCATAACCATAAATTAAGGAGTCTTATTTTCGGATGGCGGTTTGGGCTCTTTGACATCATAGGAAATATGTACTTGAAGTACACAACAATTATATCGATTTCTTTACTGTGATTCATGTTTTTTTGCTTGGTTTCTAACTTGAGTCTACTCTTTCTTCCAGTTCCTTGGTGATGGCAATGTATATTAGGAAGACGTAATTGTAGAAATTATTTTCTAATGTGACAAGTTATATTCTTCTTACATTTCTTGGTGATTGAAGTTACATTTTTCATTTTTTAAGTAAATTGAATACAGCATTCTCAGGATGGTATTTATTAAAACATCTTTTCTTCCTCCTTGCACAACTTTAGTATTATTCCCCTTGCTATGATATTTCAGGACTGCTTGAGCTTACATTCTTGTGGTGAATTGTTGAAATGGTGGTAGAAATAATTATTAGCTTCAACAGCTGTAGAATACCGATTAACTAAACATAACAAATAGAAAACCAAAACACAATAAAATTAATCTATTTACTTAAATTATCACATATTGCACTCAAGAAGGTGGTACTTCTGAAGATGACACCTTCACACCGAAAGGGTCATCACGTGTTTACTTACATTATTAATTAAATTATATTGTGGTTTATGGTTCTTTATTTATTATCTTTATTTACTGCTATTCTCTTTTAACTCTATTTATTTTATATAAATCGGCTCTATAGTTCACACAATCACTTCATACAAAGCGTACAAGTACATAGGCGCTGACAATAGACTTCCGTTTCCCCTCAACTACCATTGCCGGATTCATTGACTTTTTAGAATCCATGCCCAGAAGCCGATATTTGTTCAATCATTCGGAAGTCGACAAAAGTATTCGCGAATTAGGTCGGATTCACGGAACATAAAGTTCACACGCACAGTTGCAGTCGCACACAGTCGATTGATTTATTACCTTGATAAATTTCTTAATGGTTACATTTTACTTTCAATCCTTTATTACACGGAAAAACTGATAGATAACGAAAATGCAAATTGAAGATATTTTGATTAATTTAAAACTTTAAATAATCCATTCATAAGCATAATCCTTTTTAAAAAGTTGTTAACTGCTCATGTTAGCAAATTTATACAAATAAACTCAATAGTACCATAATATAATGGTCTATTTGAGAACTAGGGTTGGCCGTTGCGTTGTAATGAATGTCCGTCATAAAGTAAAAAGATTATCTTGATGTTTTAAAAACGCAAACAAAACTGTATAAGTTTTATTTATATAACGCAAAATGTTGGAAAAAATAGGAAGAAATTGTGTGAAATATTCTTCAGCATTCTTCCATGCAGTCGGTTAGTATTCGAGCATCTGTAAAGGTTACAAGACAATCTGTAAAGTATTAAAATAGTAAAGGTTTACAGAGATACTTCAATGCTGGAATACGTCTAGTTCATTTGTTTCCGTTGCTCCCTTTACTACAACAACACTGAAAGAATTGTTTTGTTGCTGCCTTTACAGCTGGCTTTCCTTATAGAGATGAAACGGTTCATCTATCATCATTCTATAACACCCAGTTTTAAGGTGGCTAGTTTTCCGGTGTAAATATCACAACTATCTTTATGTACCTCTCCCCACACCCAGTCACGCTCTCCGATAGCTATAAATTGGGAGAGGATAAGGGGTGGTAAATTTGAGGGCACCGAAATCTTTGCAGATACTATTTCCATCTCGTCAAATAAATGCCGCGTATGTTCGTTTCGCATGCATGACCTTCACGGATGTACTGTATATTGAGGTGTATGAGTTCAGCATATGGTGCTGTTTATTAAATGCAAATTGTTTACCACTATCGGATTTGGTGATAAATTTGTCTGTTTCCGTGTAAATCCAAATAAATATTGAATGGTCAGGTAATTTCAAATTATAGTATGTAGTTAGTAAATACATTATTAGTAAATATATTATTGTCATTTTTATTTCATACAACAAAAATTCATCTTTATTCAACAAATTTTTCCGAAAATGTCTCCGAAGAATGTCCAGCTATTCAAATCGTTTCCCCATTGGAGGGAATTCTTCTCTACTCTATCAGATATTGAAACTTTTTCTTCAGAATGAGTTCAATGATTGTCCGGGTGTTTGGCACGCTCCCGAATGGCTTGTACAGTTCCTGCAGTATATTATCTATCTATAAAATTTCTAGAAGTTACTAGTTTTTGTCATCAATTAAATAGATTAACCTCTTTTGGCTTTAAGGGAAAGTCACATAGAAGACCTATTCCTAAAATTAACTCGTAATACAAACCGTTGAAATTTTATATCTGATAAGAGTAGTCTATTTTGTAAGGTAAATTGTGTGTGGTGTCAACCTCATTGTGAGAATTGTTTTTTCCTCCTAAAATCTACATTGACTTCTTGATCATTTGAGTTTACAAAAACCACTCTTATATAAATTTAGAAATATATTTTCTGAATTCAATGAGTACTAAACATTCATAGGCATTTTTATTCTTTGTTTTCTCATAAGTGGAAAATATTGGAAAAAATAAGAAGAAAATGTTTGAAATATTCTTCATCATTCTTCTATGCAGTCGGCAAGTATTCGAGCCTCTGTAAAGGTTACAAGACAATCTGTAAAGGTAACGTATTAAAATCGTAAATGTTTTACTACAACAACACTGAATGAATTGTTTTGTTGCTGCCTTTATAGCTGGCTTTCCTTATACAGATGAAACGGTTCATCTATCATCATTCTATAACACCCAGTTTTAAGGTGTTTGGTTGTCTGTTGTAACTTGTTAGATTCAATACCTCTAAATATATGTACAAATGTCAGCATAATATTATAAAATTCCAAAAGAAAAGGTTAAAATGAAAAATAAGGAAACAAAATCAGTTGATAAAACAACATTTCTGTAAATATATCAGAAAGTACCTGATCATTAGGCCATTAAATTATTTCTCCTAGTATTTCATACAGACATATGTAATACATTGCTTTTCAACCAAAAATTATGTGTAGTCTCATTTACCTGCTTTTTCTCTATTTCCGGCATTTATTTTTTGTAAATTTTCATATATTTTCCTCTTCTTCATGTGCACAATATGTGGCGAAGGTTACCAATTACAAATGGCGATTCTGAGTTTATGTGTGAAGGTTTGAATAGTTGGGCATATGCAAATCCAAGATTTCCAGACGATGCGTCATGAAACCAAGAGTCTGTCTTTCTTCCTCGATTTTTTTTCAATTATCAGGTTAAGCATCCTACTTTTATCACAATAAAAGTGCACAGCACTAAGCTCAGATTTTTGTCTGTTAATCATCGTCACTCAGCTAATTTCTCCTTTTCCAACAGACCTATTATTCCTAGTTCTTGACATGAATGGCTTAAAACACATCCCCAGGTCCACCTTGTACATTTTGTTTGTTGCAGTTTTAGACATGCATACCTAAATTTAGAATGATAGAAAAAACACACATACCAATAAATTAAGAAATATTATTTTAGGAGTGAGGTTTAAGGTCTTCCAGATTAAATAAATAAGTACTTCTTATACAGGTCAGGTCTCTTGATTAATATTACCCTAAGTGGGTTTCTAGCTTGAGTTTTTGTTGTTTTTTTTCTTCAGATGATTAGTATTGTCTTCGTTGATTAGAAGTTCTGAAAAAAACCTTCATTTTATTCAGGGTGAAGAAAAAATTGATTTCACTTTTTTTCATCACTAGTAACGATTTACTCTTATTTCATTACTTATTTATAATTTTATATTATTAGAATCAATTGTTTATATAATATAGCTGTAATGTAGCACTTTATTTGCTTCCAGTTTTAAGCACAAATAAACCCGTTACTAGCGTTCCTGACAGACGATCTATTCAAACTTTATAGCTGCCACAGTTATAATTTGGTAAAATAAAATATAAACTCTTTACTATATTTATAGCATAAAGCTCACAAGAAGATGGTACTTCTGAAAATAACACCTGCAAAACCGAAATGGTGATTACGTGTTTACTTATAGTGATAAATCGTTTTTAATATGCTTTATGGTCCTTTATTTCTTTTGTTTATTTAGGCCTATCTTAAAACAATTTCTCATGCCATAACTTCATACAAAACGTACAAGTACATAGGCGCTGACAAAAGACTTCCGTTTCCCCTCAACTCCCATTGTCGGATTCATTGACGTTTTAGAATCCATGCTTGGAAGCCGATATTTGTTCAATCATTCGGAAGTCGACAAAGGTATTCGCGAGTTAGGTCGGATTCACGGAACATAAAGTTCACACGCACAGTTGCAGTCGCACACAGTCGATTGATTTATTATCTTGATAGATTTCTTAATGGTTACATTTTACTCTTAGTCTTTTGTTATACGTAAAAACTTATAGATAACAAAAATACGTATTTAAAATATTTTGGACAAATTCAAACTTTGAATAAGCCTATTCTAAACGTAAACCCTTTTAAAAACGTCGTAACTGCTGATGTTACCAAATTTATACAAATAAACTCTTTAGCGCCTTGTTATAAGGTTTATTATAAGGCTTGGCCATTGCATTGTAATGAATGTCCGTCATAAAGCAAAAGATTATCTTAAAGTGTTTAAAATGCAATTACAAATGAAAGTTTTATTTACAGGAGTTAAAAATCAGATAACGAAAATGCGTAATAAAGACATTTTGAAAAATTTGAAACTTTATATAATCCAGTCACTAACGTAAACTCTTTTTAAAAAGTTGTAACTGCTCGTATTACCAAATTCATACAAATAAACATTTTAGTGCTTTATTGTAACGGTCTAATTGAGACTGAGGCTTGACCATTACATTGTAATGAATGTCCGTCATAACGCAAAAGAGAATCTTAAAGTGTTTAAAATGCAATTACATAAGATGTAAGTTTTATTAACAGGATTAAAAAATCGGTGACACGTTCATGGAGGCTACTGAAACGAAATACTGGGCAACAGTGTTAAAAATACGTTTTACTTTAGGATATAGGGTTTTTAAACTGGCGTTGAAAGGGTTTTAAGGAACAGAAATCCCTATTCGAGATCATCTACCAAAATCACAGTATAGATTTGTCAACAAATTAAAACATAGTCCGGTATAAGTGACTCCCGGCCTAGTATCATCCTTTATATGTTGGGGACCAAATTATATATACAGCTGATGTAAGACTTGCAACAAAGAGTTATCATTCAGTACTGTTAACAAAGTGTTATGAGACAAAGCGAGTAACTTATTCTTCGGTTGCTGACGGATTATTTCCTATGAATATTGACGAATGGATTTTAATTAGGACCTATTAAGAAAATAAACGTTGAACATCATTCTTGAAACGTTACTACTGGACTTGAGGATCACGAAACAGAATTGAATGCATTTATTTAATAAAATCGATTTCAGGCCCTAAAGTAGTAAAATTGACTCCAGTAATATTACTAAAAAGTTTGTATTTTTAACAATTTAATAGCTCTATAAAGGTCACACAGCATATGTTTTTATGTTTCCAGTAATGAAGTTACGAAATTCATCAAGAAGCATAATTATTTGTTGATTACCTCTTTAACCGAATTATTATAATTTACCTTAATTTGTTACTATTAACAATGCGATTGTAGATAACCTTTAATACATAAACAAAACAGTGCGTTAGTGTGTATTTCAGTTGTTAGGGCTTTATTACAGTTTATTCAAAAATCATTTAGGGTCAAAGTGAGAGGGATTACACTAAAAAAGTATTTTTGTTTTGCTTTAATCACATACTGCCTTATATTTCGATCAAAAAAATTAACTACACTGGAGACGCCTTGAAAAAATACACAAAAAAATACTAGTACATAACACGCCAGAAAAAGTTTTTAAAAATCTCTTGAAGAAATTAATTTTAGTGGCAATGTATTACAACAATTTGTTGAAAGTTATTCAAAGTCATTTTTGGAAAATGAAATATAAAAAATATCCATAAATAATAACCATACAACATTGTCAGGCGCAGTTTATACTTCTTGCAAGACATTTCACTGTGCGGTATTTCACGGTCTACAAGTTTTATCGATTCGCAGTAAAGTTCACGTAAACTGCAATCCGTGTCATTTATACGTGAGAAGAATGCACGCACATCTTGGGACGGGATAAGTTGGTTATTAAACACAGCGAATTGTAGTGACGTCACACGAAGAGATTGTTGTTCAAGTCGTATTTTTCTTGTTACTAAAGCAAATAAATTTTAATAATTCAGATAAAATTGTATTCACTACTATAATTTCTATTTTAAGAGTAACTGGGTCAAACTAAGCGAAGATGTACCTAAAGATACAGAAAACTGTTTTATCATATTTAAAACATATTTTAACCGTTTTTGAGACGCTCTTGAAATCACGAATTAAATCAGAAACGTACATTTCTCGCCATACGCACTTCAGCTTTGTATTATTAATACACACTACCGAATTATTTTTTAAATAATTTGTTTAAAGAAATTTCGCTTGGTTTTAAATCTTACAAAAGCGATAAATTACATTATAACTTCCAAAATTTGATTATTATATTTTAAATGTTATCTCAAAGTAATATAATTGGTAAAGAACAAACAAACGGGAAACAATCGTATATAAACAATTTTGACACTTGAAGGAATATTCAAGTCGTAACAACAGTAAATCATACAACAAAGTTATTTAATCAAGGTAAAATAATAGGTGTTGAAACAATGCAATTGTTCACATATTTTATATAGAATCTTTTGTTAAATAAGTTATTAATCGTTGGAAGTGTATTGCAAGAGTTTTCTAATAGAAATATAAAATGATTTTTCATTTGAAAGAGCAAACATAATAAAAACCGAAATTACTGCCCCGTGCTGTGAAAATAAAACACAAGACAAGAAAAAAGTGAAAACAAGTATGAAGTAGTGTCCGTGACATTAAGAGAAGTATCCGAGATATAAATTCTTATAATACAAAGTTATGTTACACAATATTGTGGTTTGTTACAGTGGTAACAAATGTTTAGGTTTCGTGTGCGTTAAATCCTAAAGTTATGGTACACCTTGGAAACGCTTGTTTATAGCTAATAGTTTGTACTAATATCATGAAAATATTGTTTTTAATTTTTACTTCAGTATAACATAATTCTAAATGTTATTAACTCGAAGCATATAATTTATGATAATTCTGATTACGTCCATTTAAAAACCGAATTGAAACAACATCTAATTAGTAATCATGTGTAGACTCACAGAGATTATTGTTAAATAAAAGCGGTTGACTTTCAAATCAGGTACAACTATTTATTTATACAGGCAACGTTTCAATACGTCATCGTCCTCACATGGATCACTAGTACAGATGGACAAAAATGCTGTGAGTTAATGAAAGCGTATTTGTGCTGCTATCATAATTATACTAAGGTTTTGTCACGGCGCTATATTTTAATAGAATGCAGGATGACTAAGGCCTAAAGACTATAACGTATCCGTTATTGAAACGTTGCGCCACCTGTACAGATAAATAATTGTACCTGACTTGCAAGCTTTTATTTAACATTTAATTCCTTTGAAAATATATCTCAATATTTCGATTCAACACTAAAATCTTCCTCTGGAGATGAAAATGTATTTACAATAGTCTGTAACCCTTAAAACAACACAAATATATCCAGACAAAACTCCTATTTAGATAGGGCTACATTATGTAAGCATTATGTCTGGCATACTCAAGGTTACTAAAACGATGGAGTTCTGTTTGTGAAATAGTTTCTCAGTATGTGCATTTGTTTATTGTTTTTACTTACTTATTTACTTAGTTACTAGCCAACGCCCACACTTGGCAGGTAAGTCCTTTGGTGGGCGACCAGTAGAGGTTGGCGATTTCCTTGTAGTTCTGCGCTTAACCCGATGCGTTGCAGATGCGCTGCCAGGTAGTCGTGGCTAGTGTTAGTTCTGAAAGCAGCTACTGCTGCATCTCTAGGCAAGTTTGGGGTATGAGAGAATCTATCAGCTTAGCCCAATTCTTGCCTATGCTGGCTTGGCTGTTGCGTGTTCTGATCCAATTGTTTACCGCTTGTTTGATTTGCAGTTAGACTGAGCGAGTTGCTGGAGAGCAGTGCCGTTTTTAACGAGAACATCAGCCTTTTCGTTCCCTTCCAAGATAACATGGCTTGGGAGCCATTGCAGGTGTAAGGTCCAGCAGCTTTCTATTAAGTTGAAGACCCTCAATCGGCATGCAGTTGTTTATTAATTTTACAAAAAACCATAAACTTTTAATTGTTGAACAGGATTTCAGTTCGGTAATCACATTAATGTTATAAAGTTAAAATATTAGTTTTAAACACGTAAACAAAAATAATATATATCCGACGAACAACGCATGACTACTGCTCCTTGGAGGGCTTTATACTAATGGTGTTTCTTAATTCTCTTTCAACATTTGGTTATGTTGAACATTTGTTATATTTAAATGTTAGACGTGTTCCTAGCCATGCGGTTGTAAGGCACCATCTAAAGTACGTTTTAATGTTGTTATTCTGTGTTGTTTAAAACAAACTTTCACATTTACTAAACGCATTCAGTGATAAAATTACATGTTGTGCGTTCTATAATGCCGTTAACGCACTTGGGGGTAAATTAGGCAGCATTTTGAAGTTTTACCGATCCTACCGCCCAAATTTTATTTTACTTTACGCTACATAAATTCCACCCTCGGAACGATAACGTGTTTCCGCTAATTTAACAGGAATATAATGGCGAGGAGGAAGAGGGTTGTTTTAAATATTGTACCGCGAATATACTGCGTCTATTAGCGATCGACACAGAAAGCTATTGAAGCCGCAAAGGAAGCTGTTAAAAACGTAAAGGGGTGTGTTGGCTTCTGTTATGGTGTAGTGGAATATCTGATCTAAAGTAATAAATTCAGTTAAGACATTCTGTATGTCTTATTAAATTAATAAAGAATGCTACCTCAAAAATGAATAAATTAAAAACAAACTTGTCAACCTAAATTGTGTTTGTGAAACATTATTTTATTCAAAACGGTTGCCTAACATTTAATATGGTTACCATAACCAAAGGCTATTTACTGAAGATCAAACAAACGATCCCATGTGTTGTAATAAGGTTAAAGTTGTTCTAGCTGATGTTGTTTATTTACTGAGTTGTTAAATGAGTCAAAAGATGCTACTTTTTCTGACAAATAAAGAAAAAACCTTAAAATTTAAATTTTAGAAGTAAATTCTTAGGATTCGGACATTATGAACCAAAAGTTCAACCAAACATTAGCGTTCTAAACAATAGAATGTCTTATTAATAATATTACTGTATTTGAAATGATATACTGTAATGTTGATGGTTTATTATCATGATATTAAACAAATACATGTCATATTAACCAACTAGAAATACTAAACCAAATTTTAAAACAAAAAATAATAAATCAATAGCCTACTCTATCGAAGAAACTAACTGTTGAGAAAAAGATGATTTTAAATGCGTTGAAATGGTTATTAGGGAAGTGAGGCGGCAAGAGATATATTTTTTTTATATCACAAGTTAGAGGTAATAACGTCATAAAGTTTTAATTGAATGTAGACTCTGTGTGTGTGTGTGTGTGTGTGTGTGTGTGTGTGTGTGTGTGTGTGTGTGTGTGTGTGTGTGTGTGTGTGTGTGTGTTGTATGTGTGTGGTTCGTAAGTGCGTGTGCGAACGAGCACACGTGGATTTGCGTATGAAAAAAATATAATATTATTGCATTAAACAAAATCATTATATTCATATTAATAGAACAAATATTTACATTGTCTACATTTAGATTACGGATAAAGATAATTTTTACATAATTTACTAATATTAAAGATCTTCTTATATATAAGAACTTAGGTTTACAATTTAAAACAAATATTTTTTTAAATCATTAAAACATTTTATTAAACTGCTGGAAACATACATTTGTTTTTCGTTAAATATGTCCATCGATGATCTATTTATCTTTGTCTATAAATATATATATATATATATATATATATATATATATATATATATATATATATATTTCTTGATATCTCCTTGACAGTCATCAATAATGGCTCCACTCGTTCTAAATGCCATAAATGTCTCAATAATAATGAAGGACGAATGTGTTCAAAAGTATTTGTTCAACAAATGTTTAAAAGTTTTTCAATCATTAATAAATAGATGGCAAAAATTAGTAAATAGTTTTACAATTAAAAAAGTCACGGAATTTAAAGCTCGATCTTCATGATGTTCATCAATGACAACCGCTCCTCTACCTTTATTCATCACTGCATACTCATGGGTTTACCTCTATTCTATTAAACTCTATTCAAAGTCTTTCGATGACATGCAGACCGAGACCTCCAGGTCTCTGCCCTCAGGCCACCATTTTTCATGGAAAAATTCTGATGTCAGAGGATTCTTTGAATTCTCGTGGGTTTATTTAAGAGTACAGAAAATATTTTTATCCAGATATGTATCACTCAACTGAGCGGCTAGTTGTAGCCGTATTCGTCTATGGCTATGTTAAAGGACTGCTGAGCAATATCTACTGAAATTGCATTTCTTTGTAGGGCTATTGTTACATTTTACTTGTGTAATAGCATCTGGTTATTGGTTTAATTGCTGTGTGGAGATGTCTGGGCTATTACTTTAAGGGAGTGGGTTCCAAATAAAAACACAACCAGGAAAAAAACGCCCACAAGAGAATACGGCAGTGTGCCGTGGTAAAGTGTAAAGCATTAAGATAAATAAGATAGCTCAAAGCCTCAGAAGGCAACAGTGTAACTACTTTACTATAGAGCTTAGACTAGTCATCGGCCCGCCTCTGGAACGAGACTAACTCCAACCATTCACAGCGATTCAACCGGTCTTCGAGTACTACTCCATTTGCATGGAGAATCACTGACTTTACGGATGGCCATGTAATACAGATATACCAAGACCTTAATTATTATTTTTTATGTTTTAAAATATTTTCAGCTCAAAAATAACATCGTTTGAGACGATAAACAGGGCGATGTAAATTGGGAAGCGCATTTTCGTTGCTCTTTTCATAACCAATAACTATCAATATTGAATTTAAATCGAAATTTATAAACATCACCTCTACATTTTAAAACACCACCGGAGAGTTTTCTCAATCAGCTTCAAGGTAAACTAAACTTTAACGCAATCTTTTAGGCTCGACGTTGTAAAAGTTGACAAAGCTTTAAGCCGGTAGAAAACAAACCATTTGCTTCAATCCCTATAATAAACCCTGCTTTATAACCCGTGCAATGACATGCGAACCTCTAAAACCGCACTGACAACGGAAAGTCTCTTTGAAAAGGGAAGCAACGTAACCAGCTTTAATTACACATCTGTCCTGCATTCTATGAACACGTGCGTTAATACAAAAAAAAGGGTAATTATTTTGAATAATATGTAAGTGTGTATAAATTGTAGAAAAGGGTAAGAACTGTGTGTATTTAATACAGATGGCATTATTGCGTAAATAACACTCATGGTGCTTTCATGAAAACAAACCTACTTAAAATTACCATTTACAGAATAACGAAATATTACATTTAGTATGCCTTGAGCAGAAAATAGTGTCAGCAACTTTATTAAAGTAGCAAAATAAGGAGACATATTTTCCTACAGTATAAAACACATATATTTGGAATGTAAAATTAACACTAAATATTCAATTATTGTAGGTTTTATTCATTATGAATACTCAAAGTAACTTCTGCATAAAAGACATAGGATGCATATTGTTATTAAACTGTATTGAAATTTAAGTTTATTGGAGGTTAGCTAGAGAGAACAATTCACAACGGTAGATATTAAAAACGTATCTGCGTGGCCGAGATTTCACAGCCTACAGAGTCGGGCTCCGCACAGGATTCGTCTCTTTTTTTTAAAAATGTATCATTAGGCATTTACGGTATTGTGTTTTCCTAATTTATGTGGTATAAGTTAAATTAAATACATTTATTTCTGTTTCAGGACTTATAAATTTTAATTAGTTACTACAAACATTTTAGCCTATACATAAATTATATTATTTGTCAAGTTATTTTTAATTTATGGACGACTTGTTTTTAATAATGGCTAATAATGAATTTATATTTGGCGACTTTCTGTCTTTAGTTATGACTGTCGTAATAAGATTGTTTTATGTTTGTGAATAGTTTATAGAACATATTTGTATAAAGTATTTTTATAAAACTGGTTTAGGAAAGTTTTATAAAACTATTTTTTAAACAAGTATTGGACACCCTAAACTATTATATATATATGGGGACAATAAGAATACCAAAACTAATATGTAAAATAAACTATTGAGGTTTTGAGTAAACTCTTTTAATATTTACTGTTGTGTTTTAAAATTATTGAATGTGATGAAAACGAGGTAACAGAAATCTACGTAATTCTTGTATCCATAAAATAAATAGTTCTATAATGTGTTGGTAATTATTAATATAGTGGTATATAATAATATTGATTGTTTAGTTGCATAGCCTTTTGTTTGATTGAGTTATGCATTAAACTTTTGTTGTTTTCAAAAGATCAGGCTTTATAAAAATTATCGTATAAGAAGAATAGATATGATATGATGTATTAATATAAGTAAAATAAATGTAGTGACATAATATACCCCTAAGAAGATATATAAGCGGGTATAACACCTGCACACCTGCACGGAGTATATGCTACATTCTATCGCTAGAGGTGGGTATGCATACACCCCAGTATAAGAAGAACATAGAAGGGTAGAGGGTAGGTAGGGCTGAGGTGATAGTTACTTTGGTACTGGAAATAGAGTTAAGTTATGGTAGAACGTAGGTAGAAACCCTAGAGTGGACTTTGCCTCAAACGGGGTGAAAGGATTATGTTAAGAAACACCTTGAGATACCCTAACCCCTAACCTTTTTACCAAGATCACATAATTTTAAATACGTAAATACTTGAATATTAATTGATATTCTTAATCTACTCATCTCGCGTCTGTAGGGTATAATCTTATACATTTGAGCACATTACTTTTGCCTTTCCTAACATTACAATAATTTACTTTGTTGACGCATTTCGGAATAACTACATTCTAAAAATTTTATTACTCAACTTTAGGAGTGCTAATTAAGTTTTGACAATGGAGTTATTGCAAAGCGTGTCGACAAAGGAAAATATTGTAATACTAAGAAACGTAGAAAATATACTCCATGTATAGGCTACTAATTGATATTTATTTTAGTTATAAATTTGTATTGAAAGATATAAGAAAGTATTCAATGCGTTTCTAGGGACTGAGCGGTTTATTGATGATATAAAGTTTGAAAGATAATGAGATGGAAAACTGGAACTATCCCAAAATACCGACAAGACGTACGCGACTACCATAGCAAATATTGCTTTCGCTTTTATAGTCAATACATTCATATTATTCCGGTAACACTAGTTCCATTACAGTAGGCGTATTGCTTCGCGCGAATCCAATATTCACCCCGTTCAGAGATATTGTATTCTTCGAAGCACGAATTCGCAATGTCATACCTTAAATATTCTCGCCAAATATGGTTATTACCGACACGGTGGTGGCAGTATTTTAAGTCTATTCAGGCAGTAAACCAAACCCGACTATTTGTCAATTGTACAAAAGGCAGTTACTTTGATACTGCGAGAGACGAATAAATGTTTCATCTAACTTTTAGAACCATACACAACTATATTTATACAAACCTGACGTCACAAAGTTACTGAGGGAATATATTTGCGTTGTTAGGTTAAGCCCTTATACATTGTAACACCATGATGGTGCCACCACGTTGGAACTATTGTGAAATATAGACAAGGTATTTTATGATACTATATCCGCTGTAACTGGCAAATCCGATTATTTATACCGTTTCATCGATGTCACACTCTAGTTGACCTTAGTACAATTGTTTTTCCGCGATCATAGAAGTTATAGAGTTGGGAAATTCGAGCACATTTCTTGTACAATAGTGTACAATTTATTTATTGTAGATATTTATTACAAGGCATTTATCCTCTCAATTTACAAGATAATATCTCTCTCTCTCTCTCTCTCTCTCTCTCTCTCTCTCTCTCTCGTACTGTCTTGATTCTCTACCAAATTTTCACTATCGAATATCCCGAGTTAGGTTGTACCAAATTCTCAGAGCAGTAACAAAATTAAACACATATTCTAAAACTAGACGAAAGACTTGCAAATAAAAAAAATTATAGATCAAAGGAGAGGGGAAAACATTCATTAACATAATCCACCTGACAGAGAGAACGCTTTTTACAATATCTGAATAGGTACAAAGAGATTTTAACTGAGGTACTTGACAGATTTCTTCCTCTTACGCTGCCACTTTAAACATAAAATAGAGATTCAAATATAAATAATTCGCTTGCATCTAATTTACATTTATAATTGTAAATAGTTTTTAAACTACTTAAAGTAATTTGATTAAAAAGTTGCTTGATTTAAGATTTTTTAAATTTAAGAATTTTAGATTTATCGATATATTTACAACCAAAATATAAACACCCTAACACCGTAAATGTTGCGGTTTCAATGTGACGTCATAAACAATGTTAATAAATAATTTTTTAACTATGAATAATAGATTTATATACTTTTATTTATTGTAACTCTCAAGTTAGCTAGAACATTACTTTAAGAATAAATACTTAATATATTTAAAAAAAAAGAAATGTAAACATCAGAATAACATATATACTATGAAATAAAAACAAAACAGTTTATTCTGAGAAATACACCAACGCAACCATATATGATAAAACAGGTTTGGCAGAATCACGTGGGCACTAATGGACTGGAATACATAATCACCTCCGAGTTGCAGATGTAGTGTTTACATGTCAGACATAGTTTGCAGTTTATAAAGTCCACAGACAGTAGTAGCAGTGATTAGCGCTTTCGGAAATGCTCTTTCTGAGTTAGCTTGTCTGAATTAGTAAAACCACAACTTCCGGACAGATTCACCGGGATAAATGTAAAGCCGTTGTATATAGACTAGAGGTTTGCATCAGACGGACTGTGTACGGTTACATACAAGTTTAAATACATACCTTTTCTGTTCCGTTGTTAAATAACATTACTCTACTCCTTATGGCCGAATCCTTAGTGTATAATATAACCTTGCCCCTCAACAATAAAAATGCCAAAGCACTTTTAATTGAGAACTGAGGCAATATTACAATACAACTTCAAATTTTAAAAAAATATTTGAGTTAAGTAATTAAAATACAAACGTACTAAGACTACTTAAGGAGCTGTTCTTGGTACTTTATGTGTTAGTTATTTTTGAATAATGTTTGTGGTATCGAGAGAGTGGTCAATTGTTCTAAATGTAAAATCAGTCGGGAAAAACGTGTTCTTTTTTTAGACCTAGTGTAAAACGTTTTGACAAACTATGGTAATAAAATAAAATTTTAAAGTTTATGCAAGTGAACACTACATTTTAGAGTAATACCATCAAGTAATGCTACGTATTACTCTTTAGTGAAGAGACACTAAAATATTTGTGTCAGAGACGTTTTGAATTTTGCCCGCCCTCATTCCTCGGAGACTGTTAGTTCATTGAATCAAGAAAGCACTTGAGTTTAAAACTATATTTAAAGTAGAGGTATGATTGAATAATTCAAACTAAAATGTGTTTTTTTTTTAATGATTAAGATCTCTTGCTCCACACTATTCATTATCTCTCTCTGTTTTTCCCATTCTCTTATTAACTCCCTTCCCGCTGCTAGACTTTTCTATTTATATCCCTACTACCCACTTTCTCGTCACTCCACTCTCTTTCTCATTATATGATTTTCTACCTCTTTTCCCATTCCCTCCTTTCCTGTCTTTTACCCTCCCTCTCAACTACTCTTTCCACTCCTCCTTCCCTCTCAGTACCTCTTTACCTCTCTCAATCTACTTCTCTCTCTCTCTACCTAACTCCCTCCTTACATCACCTTCGCTCGCTCTATCTTCCTCTTTGTCCCATTTTCCACTTTCTCTCTCTCTCTCCCTACATATATATATATATATATATATATATATATATATATATATATATATATATATATATATATATTTAAAATACTCTCTGTTCCCCTAATTTTCACCTACTTCGTCCTTGTATCTCTGCAAGCAAGGCTGGCCAGCGAGTAGGCTGTATTTTTCATATTAGAACTTAATTCTTCGCTATAGATATGTCGTATTACAGTTTGTAGAAAATAATAGAAAAAGATGAAAAACTTGTACTAACCCGTCAATATGCTAGATAAATTCTAAATACTTTGCAACCCTTGTTAGTTCCAATTCTGATAGTTTAGCCGAATTTGAGCATATTAAAAAAAAAACAATTTAATATAAGCGCATAGTCAAATATTTTTCCTATTCTAAAACCCAATGGATTTAAAGCATTTATATACGCGCAATATAATTTAGCATTTATATACGCCCAATTCAGCAGTTGCATAGAAACCCATGGGAAAAACAAAAATCGGTGCCTTATCAAATCGCCTGGGACAATGCCTCAAACACAGAGAGAGCTTCGGAACTATGTAAATCCGTAATAAATTATAGTCCACCGTGCGCCCCGCAGCTCATTGGCTCAACATAAGGTCAAAGTAAATATACCAAAGGTATGTGCTTTGTGATTGCATTCTTCTATTGTGTTTGAAATAGATTCGTTGCGAAACATGATAGATACGCATGTTAGAATATACACGTACTGAATACAACTTCGTATTCAGTGACCTGTATTGCACGCACACACACACACACACACACACACACACACACACACACACACACACACACACACACACACACACACACACACACACACACACTCACTCACACATCCACACCCACACACACACACACACCACATACACACACACACACAAACACACACACACACACACACACACACACAAACACACACACACATTCTCTCACTCTCTCACTTACACACACACACACACACACACACACACACACACACACACACACACACACACACACACACACACACACACACACACACACACACACACACACACACACACATACACACACACACTCACAAACACACACACACACACACACACACCTACACACACCTACACATTATTATACAAAAAATATTCAAAATAGAATGGTAGATTATTTTCGTCATTTTATTACTGACATTATCAAGTGCCTCTTTATTTGCCATTCGTCAAACCCTAAGTCGTCCCACCTAAGATAGAATTGTGTCAACAATTTATATTCCAGAATAACGAATTTGGAACACACAGCGACATTGAGGGTACATCTATCAAATTTTATAAGTTCAAAGTTCACTGAAGCTAAATTTAAAATAAACTTATTCCCCCAAACATAAACATGAACTGTTTAAAATTCCCTATTAGAACTCATACGATACGTAACCGCCGAACAAGATACACATTCAGAATCAAGTTACGTTCGATTTGCGAGTAGGTACGACGGGTATATTTACACATTTTGCCAAATGTTTTATGGCTTTATAGATTTTTGGCTATCAACTGTACTCGGCTACAAAAACATGTTTCCCCCTACGTTGATTGTGGGTATGGAGATTAGGGAATACGGAATACAGAGTTGTTTGTATTGCTAGACAGATGCCAATTTTGGTTGTTTTCATTGCAGTTGTCCACTTTTGATGCAGTCTTATACCCATGACAGTAATTGATTTTTGTGTGTGATTGTGTGTACGTGTGTGTGTGAGAGAGAGAGAGAGAGTGTGTGTGTGTCAAGAATTACCAAGAGATACCAACTAAATATACTTAAATATATAACTTTCCTTAGGTATTTATCAGATGTACTTAATTATCAGAAGTGATAGCACAACAAACGTATAAATTAATTGATGACACTTGAAAATACAGCAAAAGTACAATGTGTACTTATTTACTCATATTTAGTGTGTCAGTTAATACGGCACCAATGTAATAGATGTAACAACCATGGTTTTAAATATATATGTTAAATAAATTGCTTTTAAAATTCAACGAATTATAAATGTGCTATATAATGTACATCTGCATCCAGGAAGGAATATGTAAGTGGCGAAGGTTTAGGACGTTCATTACGGTTCTAATCTGCCACAGTCAGGTGAATATTTCAATTATCTGATTTGAGAAGTTTTAGAAAATCAAATATCCAGGTACGAGCAATCTTAACGCTTTTAGCGTGACAAATTACTGTGTATATTGAAGCAAGGGCAATGAATGTAAATTGTAATTAACATTCAGAGTGTTTCAAAAGTTTGAAGTTTGAAGCGCAATTTACGTATCAGCAAAATAGTAAATCTACTGATTACTCACAAGCCTCTGGCCAGAAATTACTCATTTGCCTAATGTACATTTTGCTTACCTAGCAAACATCGTCAGAAGCATAACAACTATCTGCAGCTTGCTCCAAAGAAATAGGTCTATAGTAACTTAGAGATAAAATTGTAGCTGAATAGGAGTATGTAGTCTTAAAAATTATATATATATATATATATATATATATATATATATATATATATATAATTGAATTGTAATACTGAATGTATTGTAATATTATATATTATATTATAATATTGTAATATTATAATATTAAATTTTAAATTAAATTATAATTCTTGTATTTGTATTTTGACTTAGTTCTTTATATATATAATTAATTAATTAAAAATATTTCAAAAACAAGAATACTTTTAATGAATATATTTATTCAAAGCTTTTCGCCGATAAAATAGTACCAGCATCTTCGGGAAAATAATTATCTAATAAAATATTTTTACAAAATTAAATCATATGTGCTTGCGGGCCAGACAATAAACTGGCCGGTCATTGTCTGACCTGATTTATGCAGCTAAATGTCATATTCAAAGCACTTACCGCACCGTGTAACGTCGCCTTGATGAGCTTACACTCATCTACCATACGTTTGGCTGCTGAATTATAGTCATGTTAAAAATATACACTGCGAACATTTCAACACTCGTAGCTAATAAACTTAAAGCTGAAATACCTTCTCAGTGATGCAATATAAAAAGGTTAAATAGTGGTTCTCTTAGATATTTGTTTATATATTGAAACAAGTTTCTGTAAGGAACTCTTCAGCTAAGAAACTTGTGGCAATAAACAAGAATTCTTCCTGCACCTATATAGACAGTAATGGCCAGAAGGATTTTTATTTTCCTGAAGAATATCTAATTATTTATTATTCTTAGATGCATTTACATTTCAATAATGGATTTAACTAGACATAAATTAGTTAAATTACTATTAAAATAAAACACTTTAAACAAAAATAATGTAATATATAATTTTTTTCGTATTTTTCAAGAGAAATTTTTCGAGCACGTTTGACTCGTCGTTGAAACCATGTTAATAGAATTAGTTGAATTTTTGTTTTTAATTTGTACATTTTTGTTTTTTTGAATAATCCAGATGATGACATTCGAGAAATGGAAACACAGAAAAGTTTTTATTCTGATCTCTGCAGCATTTGATATGTTTTAAATGACGGCCAGTCTTACTCAACTGAAAAAGACGGCTTTCAGAATGCATCCGAAGTCCGTCTACGGAAAAACACTTACAGGATTAGGTAGAAAGAAAGACAGAAAGAGAGAAATGGAGACATGCAGACAGACATATACATAGGTAAACAGATAGACATACAGATATATAGGCTGATAGATAGATGGATAGATAAATCGATCGTTCAGTAGATGAATAGATAGATGGATAGATATATAGATATATGAATAAATAGGCAGAAAGATAAATCGATAGACAATAGAATTATAGATATGTAGATTATTAGATTGATAGACACAGATTGATAGATATATAAATGGATCGATAAACAAATAAATATATAAATGGATATATGGATAGATAAATCGATAGGTAGACAGATAGATAGGTAGATTAATAGAAAAATTTATAGATAAGTAGATATTTAAATAGCATAATCGATATATAGCAAGATGGATACAGAGATAGTCGTATAAACAAATATATAGATAGATATATAGTTATATCGATAGACAGATTGATAAAACGTTAAATCGATGGAGAGATAAATAGATAAATAATCGGATGGATGGGTAGATAAATAGATCGTTTCATTGATTGATATATAGATATATCGTTCGTTACATAAACAGAAAGGTAGATAGATCGATAGACATGGATGGTTAGATGTTGTTCGATAGATAGACAGATCGATAGAAAGATTGATAGATAGATGGATGATACATCTATCTATCGCTCGCTAGATAGATGCATAGAGCTGCATAAATAATTGAACAAAAAACACAGATAGACAGGTATATCGATAGTGTGATCGATAATATTACGTAAAAACAGTTGTTATGTAAGAAAGTAACAATAAGTTACTCGATAAAATTTAAATTAGCATTTGTTAAAGACTACGTACCGAAAGCAGAAATTGCTCAAATCCCCGCCCTTCTCGAGGAGAGCAAACGTCTACATCATCATTGCGTTTTATTGCGCGAAAACGTTTATCCATGGATCAGTTGAAGCTAAACACAGAACTGTTTCCTTCGCTAAGTAATAATCCGCAATAGTCTAATCTAACGTGGAATTGTTTACGTAGTTTAACTTGATTTTTTAATGAAAAAACAGTTAAATTTAGCACTAAAAATATTAATCACTTAAACAATAATTATTAATAAGATTCACCGAACGTAATGAACTACAATATTCAAGAACTAAAAATATACCTAAAATTTATTCGAACAAGTTTCTCTAACATGGTGAAGGCAGGAATCGATCAGACAGGAGGATAGAGTTAAGCTCTTTATATGTAATTAGTAAGAGAAATAGAATGAAGCGTCTTGAATTTCCTTTGCGACTGGCATTCGCAGTAAGCATAAACAAGGCACAAGGACAGTCATTGACCATTGCTGGAATTAGTTTGGAACATTCTTGCTTTTCTCATGTACAATTATATGTTCCGTACTCACCTGTTGGAAACCGAAAGATTTTTATGTTTATAAGCCTAATGAAATGACGAAAAACATTGTCTATCATCTAGCATTGCAGTAAATGAAATATATTTATTTAGATGTTTAATTTTCTTTTCCTATTGGAAATTAATTAATAATTTTTCATTTTCCTTCATAAAATTATGATTTCGGTCACACGCGGTTAACGCTAGTAGCTACAGTTGACGATATTTTTGACCCAGACAGATATCCCTGGCATTTTCTTGAATTTGGTTGTAAAACACCCGATATCTCACATTTATCTATAACTTACCAACCTTCGTAAATCAGAACCAAGAGATGTTAGCTTCTAAGTATTTTTCGTTGCTATGCAGATTGTATTGGTACTCAGGTTTTATTTTACACTCTAAAATAACACTGCATGTAACCATCTACATGTTAAGTAAAAACAAAAAAATATTACATTATTTCACGACCCCGTAATAGCTGGCAACAGCCTCCTGTAGCAATTTCAAATAGTCCGGTTCATTGTTCTGCCTGAATCGATTTTAAATACTGCTTCAGTCGTGTCGCGTATAATCATATCTGGCGCGGATTTTTATTGTACGTCTGTGCGAATTCGTGCTTCGAAGAATACAGTTTCTCTGAATGGGGTGAATATTGGATTCACGCGAGGCAATAAGCCTGATGTAATGGAACTAGTTTTACTGGAATAATATGAATGTATTTACTATAAAAGCGAAAGCAATATTTGCTATGGTAGTCGCGTACGTCTTGCCTATATTTTGGGATAGTTCCAGATTTTTATATCATTATCAGTAAACTTTATGGCTCCCATAACCTGCACAGCCCCTTGAGTCATGATAAATACCTTATCTTAACCTTTACTACATACATCACCGTAATGGAGTATAGCTTTGTTTAGTTAAACAATTGCCTTTTATTTTTACAATCATGAAAAGCGGAACAACGTAGCCTATAGTTTCTCTTGATTTAAAATGTATATCAGATCGGAGTCTTTTACAATTGAATTATTACAATCTTATTTAAATGCTTATTTTCCTATATCATATAGTCTTTAAACATAGCTTATTATATTATTGAAATAATTTCTAATTACAGTGTTAAGGAATAGTTTAAATATATAACGGTATTGAATATTATTTTTATAATATTTATAATAAATTAAGATAAATTTGAATATTATCCGGTTCTGATATTTAATACATTTTATTATCATAATCTCTAAAAACGTGTTAATATGTTACATATTTTTTTTTCAAAATATATTTAAAGTTACACGCACCACAACACTACAGATAACTTTACTAATAGATAACATTAACTATGGAATGTTTATCTATATATTAATGATGTTATTGATGAATGGAATATTACCTATCCTAATATAAAGGAATACCAACGAAGAAGCAGAGTGCAAACTAAACACAAACATCTAGAAGTAGCGAATGATGTTTTTCTTTTCCCCAAGTTATACAGCGACATTTAGCCAATTTATTATTTCGGCGGGGGAATTCTGCTTACCCCGGAATAATGCAAGTCTACTGGAGTAAGCGACCCCGATCGGAAGGGGACACAGTTCTTCCTGTCGAAGAATATTATTCTATCTGTGTTGTTTGTTGTTCTCATGTATGTATGGATTATAGCCGTCGCTACCTCTGGATTTTGATAGAAGAGAAGAGATCTTTGATGGAGAAGCGTTGTCACAGACTAAAAACGGTTGTACTTCTGCCTGTTGGTGTGCGCGAGGTACTTTATTTTCCTCCCACCACCTACCTGAAAAACATATGGTGCCATTCCCCTATCTGCCACCCTCTAGGGGTTACAGGCTCCTCCGAGATCCAATGTCCTACCTAATTACATCGGCACTATCTGTTTTCCTGTATGAGGCTATTAAAGATAGCCACTTGTGTATGACCCCAATAGAGAGTAAGTTTAGTACTGTTACATCCTCCATCAAGGAATTTCGTACCCTAGATTATTCCTAGCTATATTCACAATCCTCTAATTCCTTTCTACATATGCGGTAATATTGCTAATCGTCAAATCAATACTGTCCTCACTATTGTAGCTATGGCAAGAAGATTCCTAGAAACGTATTAATCTAATCATTTAGTAATAAATGATGTTTTTTTTAGAATTTTTTTATAAGACAGACAATAGCTTCACTTGTTTGTTTGTATTATATAATTTCTTTGCGTCATAAATGGCTTTTACTCTCTAACATTTTGTTTCCGATTTTATAAAAACCCCTGTCGACCTAATGGGAAAGCGAATTTTCTACTCCGTAACTCAAATGATATCATCTTCCTTCCAAAAACAGATGTTCGACATCTCCTGTAAAGCCCATCAAAAGTTAGTTAATTTTTTACCAAAACCGTTTAACCCCCCCTAATCGCGCACAGGCACTTATTCGGTAAGAGGACATAACGATTGATACACCTATATAAGATGTATTTTGGGATAAAGACCATATCTTGTGAAACATTTGTTAAACAAATGACTCATATATGCGTTTGATCCTTCCTAGTCGTTTGTGGGATAGGTGGGATAGGTCTGTATATATATAATAATATATATAAATAAATTAAATTTAAATATATAAATATATATATATATATATATATATACATATATATATATATATATATATATATATATATATGCAGTTTCAGATTATGAAAAACGTATGGATGATAGCGGTCGAAAGCTCTGGCACTTTTTGACAGAAGAGAACCGTTCTTGGATGGAGAAACATTGTCACAGAGAAAAGGTTGTACTTCTGTCTGTTGGTCCGCGCGTGGTATTTTATTTCCCTACTACCACCCTAATTAAAATCATATTGTACCATCCCCCTATCCGCCACATAGGGCCGCTCCCTCTAGGGGCTACAAGATCCAATGTCCAATATAATTACATCTTCACTATCGGTTTTCCTGTAAGAAGGATAGCCACTTGTATATAACCCCAATATAGAGTACGTTTGGTGCTCCTATATCCTATATCCAGGAATTTCGTAACCTAGATTAATCCTAGCTATATTCACAATCCTTTAAATCTTTTCTACATAGGCGGTAATATTGGTAATTGTCATATGAATACTGTCACCCTTATTGTAGTTATAGCAAGAAAGTTCCTAGAAACGCATTATTGTAATAATTTTGTAATAAATAATGTTTTGTTTCAAAATTCCTCTATGAGACAGTCAATGGCTAAATTGTTTGTTTGTATTATTTAATATCCATGTCACTGTGTTAAATGGCATTTACTCACTAACATTTTGCTTCCGATTTTATAAAACTCCTTCCGTCCTACTAGGAAAACGACTTTTGTCCCTCCAACACAAATGACGCCATCTCCCTTCTAATAATATAATTACGTCGTCTCCGGTGAGGTCCTAAAGCTAGTGTTTTTTTTTACCAAAACCGTTTAACCTCCGTACTCGTGCACAGGCACTTGTTAGGTAACATGACCACCTATATAGGAATGATTTTGGGATAAGACCATTTTTTGGTGTGAAAGATTGGTTAAGCCAATGACTCATATATATATATATATATATATATATATATATATATATATATATATATATATATATATATATATGCGTTTGATATTTCCTAGGAATTAGTGGGATATAGGCTGCCTAATCTACACCTCAAAAGATGAATGTATGGAAGTATGGATTGTACGGTTATAGTGGAGTATTAATTATTAATTATGGGACAAATATATCTAATCCAAAATGTACGACCTTTGTAAAGCGAATCTCCAATTATTTTACTAAACATTTTACGAGGAATTTTGAGGTCAGTGAACAATCATATTATGTTGACAAGCAATAGGTTCAATACAACCAACTTCTTAAACAATTTTACAAAACAAAACTAGACAAATATTTATAAACATGGGCTCTTAATATAGAACAAAAACTAATAAATTCCGATTTTAAAATAACTAAAAGTTAGAAACGTTGCCCTCATATTATTCATAAGATATTGTTTGATATCCTAAAAATATATTATAAAATAAGAAAAGAATAATATTCAAAATGGACAAATTCAGCTCACTTGTAACTGGGCTAAAGGTTGACAATAAAACTACATTAATTTCATACTCTTTAAAACAAATATTTCAACAAGATAACTTTATTTTAAAACGAGAAACATTAAACAAACATCTATAAATAAATAACTATGTCTATAGAAGGTTTCAATCAAACGAAATTCAATTCTTGATAACTAGATATTTGTAAACACGACAACTGTGTCAGAGAAAGAAATTGTTAAGGAGCTTTCAAGAAAGTCTCGTAGGATTAGAATTCCTTTGTAGAAATATAGTTTATGAAATTGAAAATATAAGTTTCCTTTTACTACCTTTTTATCTCTTACTAACCTTGACCCTGATTGCCTACATTAATACAAGTCTCTACACAAACTTAAATTCTATGGTCATCGGAAATGGTTTATCTTTGAAATGTACATAAAGGATGAACATTCATTCCGTCAACCTTCGTATAAATTTAATCATTGGAAAGGCATATAACCTTTATACTTTCTATGGGGGGGGGGTTAGGAGTATACAATGGTGCACAGACGTTCCGGAAAATCAATTTCTAACATTCCAAATGTGGTTTTATCAAAACCTTTGAATATTTCCCCAAAACTAAACACATATTTTCAAAGGTTTACAATAGAACATTTTTAAAGATATGATTTTAACACATCAATAAAATTACATATCATTTAATATCCTTTTTAAAATAATTCATAATCTACAAATAATAAATCAAAATACACAATAAACTACAAACATGTAAAAATCAATCTTACATCAATCTAAAAACTTGTTCTTTATAAAATAGAGGTTTAATAGTCTTATGTCAAATAACATTTTCAGACGATCTAAACCTACAAATCTATTGCAGATGGATTACATTAATTTTATAATTAAACAATTTACGTAGTTTCTGTTTAGGAACGCAAAAAGCCTTTCATTTAGGATTAAGTTTTAAAGGAAACTTATATGCTCATTATATTATCATTTAATGTAATCGGCCCTTAACAGGGCAAACGTTTTAGAAGTAAATATATCTGTAGCGACCCCTA
This sequence comes from Prosapia bicincta, assembly GCA_036971475.1. Lineage (NCBI taxonomy): Eukaryota > Metazoa > Arthropoda > Insecta > Hemiptera > Cercopidae > Prosapia > Prosapia bicincta. The sequence goes on along the minus strand of JBAIZL010000001.1, from coordinate 201,371,950 downwards.
AAAAACTATTGGATGGAAATATACATACAATTTCACGACAGAATAATTTCCATCACATTACGCTATGGGTCACATTAAATTAAATAATATGATATATGATTTCATTCCGCCATTTTTTGTATACATTTAATCGTTGGAAATTCATATGATTTTTAAACTTTCTATTTATTGGAGGTATACCATACCCCTCAGACGTTCCGGAAAATCAATTTCTAACATTCCAAAAGAGTTATTATCTATACATTTGAACATACTCCCCAAACTAAACAAATATTTTCAAAGTTTTACAATTCAAAATATTTAAACAATGATTTTAACTCAATAATAAAATCACATATCATTCAATAGCCCTTTTCAAAAAATCATAAACGATAAATTAAAAGAACATGTTAAAATAATATATACTTCTTCTTTATTTAAAAAAACGGTTAGTGGTTTATAATCATATTATTTTCAGATCTTCTAAACCTACAAAAATATTGCAGATAGATTACATGTATTGTATAATTAGTCAATTTACGTAGTTTCTGTTTTATACAGAACTGTTAAACTTATAGGCCTATTATATAATCATTTAATGTAATTAGCCCTTCACAAAGCAAACGTTTTTGAAGTAAAAACGTCCATAGCGACCCCTAAACATATCTATTGGATGGACATAAACATATAATTTCACAACAGTATAGCTTCCACCACGTTACGCTATGATTCATCCTAAACTGAATTAAATGATTTCATGCAACCGCTGATTTTGTGTTATAGGTTACGTTGTACAACAGCTGTTCTCCAAGTTATGTTACGTTACTTATTGTATATTATTAGGAAAAATTTGTAATAATAAATACTTTTAATCAGTTAATATATTTAATATTTATTTTAATGTTGATAAATCTTAATACAAATGATTCAATGTAACAGCAGTAATAAGTTATGTCTTTTAATCCAAGAGTTTGAATGAAAACATTTCTAGGCGGGATTGTTGCACGTTATGACTTGATTTCAATGAATTTACTAACAAAATTTGTATTCAGTAAATACTTAGGGTCTTATAAATTTATTTATTACCTACATTATTTTATTATTATTATCTAATTATTATTAAATACAGATTAAGATATAAATATTAGATAAAAGACGTATAAACGTCTTACACAACTTGTTGGTGCGTAGGAGGCTGAAATATACACAACCCAACAAAGTTAAACCTATGTTTATACCTTTCGTATAAATAAGAGTATAACTAGGTGAATTAAAATACTAAATAGTTAAGACAGGGCACTGTTCCCTTTTACCTGAACCAATAATCCCCTGGGTAAAGACCAATGGTACGTCATACTTTGGATAGGGTGGTATACCTGATGCAGATATGTTATCAAGTATGAAGAGAGGTTTCTTTGATGACGATTCACAGTTTGGTAGCTATAATATCAAGGTGGTATTCTCGAAAATATTTTAACAAGTATTTTTCTATTTCGTTTTCAATAAAAATAAGAAATTATTGATTATTATATTTCCATTTATTATACTAAGAGGATTTAGCAAGAGGAAAACGAAATATAAGTAGACGCCGGATATATTAGTGTCAGAAGGAGTTATGTGTTGACAGATGACAGGAAGATAAATACCTGTGCGGAGACATCGCTGAGCTTAAGGAAAAGTTCCGTTTGAAATGTAGAATATCCCTCTGGGGGAAAAACTATAAGAAAATGTCTTTATTGAGAAAAATACTTGTCCATGGATTTGCGAAAGTACTTGGGAAGAAAACTGTTACACAAAATAAGGAATTTAACGATTTTTAGAAGAGGTTTTTGATGCAGCTGTTTCCTCAAAAGGGAAACGCATGGCAGATGGTAACAAGGTAAATTGAATAATAGATATAGACTATTTACGTATCCGTAGAAACCTATACACGAAACTGTTTTAATAAAGGTTCTATAGAGGATATTTGAAACTGACACGTTCCTATACATTTGAGAGCTTTCTTCTGCTTTTCTTAAAATTAAAACATTAGTCTTTGTTTACTCTTTTCAGATTACATTTATTATTACCACCATCTTTTACATTGCCAAATTTCTATTCTGTATTGTTAGTATTGCGAACACACAATGGAATTTTGAGAATGTAACAATGCATTAAAGCTTTTATAATGGACATAATCCGAAACGAGTCAACAAAGGACAAAGTTATAATGTTAGGGAAAGTCAGAAAATAGAACTCAAAATTATACAAATATTCCTAACCGTAACAAAGATACATTAGTTTTTAATTTGGAAGTATTTTATAAATGTAATAATATACACAACAAATTTTGAACTCATTCATTAAACCAAATTCACTTAGACGTAGTTTAAATTTAGTTAGTGATATTTCTAATTTTATGCTAAGTTATATATAATTATATTAAGTATCAAAGACACTCCAATATAATTTATTTGACTCTTTAAAGTTTTAGTTCTAATTAAATATAATTATTATTAGCTAAACAAATATTTAATTAATTTAAATCTAACTATTCAATTGTAATGATTTAATGTAAAGTAGTAAATAGGTTAACATAATAATTTAATTTTGTTGACAAGTTTCAGAGGGACATGATTCTATTCAGTCAGAACTTTTTATAAAACTTTCATACATAAATAAGTGGTCCTTACAATCCAATATCGGTACAGTTTTACTAAAGCGAACAGAGGTGCTAGAGACTCAATAACTATAGTAAATGCGTTTCGTACCAGGTACCTATTTACTTCACAGGAAATTGCTTTTTCTACTGCTCTTTGTTTTTATAAACATTGAATCTCCATGGATGAATAACAAGAAAAGTATTTTACAGTCAAAACTGTTGAAACGAACGAACGAAGTATATAGATATTAAAAAATTAAATTTTTAATTTACTACCCTCAAACATAAAAATCCTTTTACAAGACCAAAACCAGGTTTTTAGCATTTTACCAAAGTTTTCAATCGTTATAGATTTATTTATGTAACATACTAAATAAATATTGAAGCTGTAACATTTCCATATCATGACTTCTTATTAGAGTATATTTCATGGATTATATGTCAATATTGTAATTCTTAATGCCAGGGAAATACTTACAGTAATTCTCTTTAGATGTTAATATCCTATGTTACTGATTACTATCGAGACAAAAACATCAGTAAAGTGGGTTCCTCCACTAATGCGACAAGTATTATTTGGATTAAACCAACTCTTTTGTTACTACAGTAATTTATCAAACAATGCAACCCTTTACTTCATATCTTCACTGATAAAACCTTATTTTTAAAAGTTCTAGGCATAGAGAACATTTTTATCTCCAGAATAGAAGAAGTTTTAAGTTCACGAGCAACCGAAATACAACGATATAAATTTTATGAAAAGGGTTCTAAGAAAATAAACATAATTATATATATATATATATATATATATATATATATATATATATATATATTATGAGTGTCAGTTGATTGTCGAAAATAAGGATACATTATTAAAGAACTCGAAAGTCGATTAGCATATGTAACAAGTTAAATTCTTGTTTAAGTACATGTGTAAGTAATGTGTAAGTAATATATACTATACTGTAATATACTATATATTTACTATACTATAGAAATAGTAAAATGAACTATCTTTGATCTCATACACGATTGTACTACTATCTACAGTACAAACATTGGTTATATATAAATAGATAAGTTGGATAACAAAAGAAGTAAGTTGAACATAGAACAACAGGAAATTATTAATCTATTTTGTTTAATACATAAATGTAATGATTGCTACACTATATGCCTCTACATTTAGTAAAGAAATCCTTGTATGGAGGCTAGCCACCCTTATAAATACTATAATACTAACTTTGATAAATTTTTAACGAAATTGTTGAATCAATCTGTGAATTACGTCCTAATTAATACATTTTAATTTATAATCCTAGCCTCGATAATAAAATATCAATTATCGTCTTTGAATAATTAACAGGTGTTTTTCTAAAACTAACTCATAATGTTAACTTAAACTCAAAAAAGCAAAATTAGTAATCCCTCTTAATTTTCTCTACATTAAAAAAAAGAACTGTTTAGCAACAAAGTTTAGCAAAATAATTACCTGAATAGCAACAATGATGATATTGTTTTCATTTTATTTTAAATTAAACAAAAAAAGCTCTATTTAACAAACAAAATACACTAGTATTTATCAAATTGACGCAACGATATCTTAGATCCTTTGGCATTCGTATCATAATTGCTGAACACTCAGCTTACCCCACAATGTAGTGATTCATCAAAGTGTTAGCTGTAATTTGTTCTAGGAACAAAAGTAAACTAAGCACTTAAAGAGCCATTTACTATTACGTAACGTAAGATAATGTTTCATTGCTTTTTAATCTTCTGACGTTACGATTGTTCGTCCCGAAGCAACGTCCTCGTAAACCACAGACCCATAAAGTTTGTAATGTAAAGCGGGCTGGAATTCTATGTCTAACCGCAAGGGGAAACCTACTAGATCAGGCACTTGGAATATTGTGTACTTATTGGATTAACGAATGAACTATTAGGAAATTGATTTCGATTTAAAAAAAAATAATATCAAAAATTGTTTATAACAAGAGAAAAAAGTATAACTTTCACAATTTTAAAATAGATTATACAAATTACCTTTTTCCTTAGACAAGTTTAAAACGTTCACACTCCAACCAATATATATTATATATACATATATACATATATATATATATATATATATATATATATATATACATATATATATATATATATATATATATATATATATATATACATATATATATATATATATATATATATATACATATATATATATATATATATATATATATATATATATATATATATATATATATGTATATATATATATATATATATATATATATATATATATATAAACACAAACAATAATTTATGTTATGTTGGTCTATTAAATAATATTATCCAGCTAAGTTGACAAGCATAATTTTTGTGGATACTACTTAAAAAGGTAATCTATGAGACAAATAAGTATTTTAAATGTCGAAACCATTTGCAAACACACTTAAAATGTTTAGTTATATATACTTTTATATTTGTACATTATATATATATATATATATATATATATATATATATATATGTATATTATTAAAATAAGTTTTCTTGTTAAATAATTTAAAACAACATAGGTAATTCAAATACAAGAATATTTATTATTTTTATCCAAAGCTTTTCGTTAGCAAACAGTACCAACATCATCAGGAATGAAAATACATTCCTTTTTCATTCCATTTTTCATTCCTGATGATGTTGGTACTGTTTGCCAACGAGAAGCTTTGGATATAAATTAATAAATATTCTTGTATTTGAATAACCTATGTTGTTTAAAAAAAAAAAAAAAAAAAAAAAAAAAAATATATATATATATATATATATATATATATATATATATATGTTGATACGTATTTCTTCATGGATGGAAACATATGATGAATAGTTAATATCTGGAGTGCATCTGTTCATTCTGTAGTGCATGAATTCGCAGTTCCGACGTTTCGCTAGAATCACATCCAGCATTGACGAGGTGCACTCAACAACAGTTGAAGAGCGAGATCAACAACTGTCGCTCTTCAACTGTTATTGGGTTCACCTCGTCAATACTGGATGGGATTCTAGCAAAACGTCGGAACTGCGAATTCATGCACTACAGAATGAATGGATGTACTCCAAATATTAACTATTTATCATATATATATATTTTTTTTTATATATATATATATATATATATATTTATTTATATATATATATATATATATATATATATATATATATATATATATATATATTTACTATGCTATACTGTATATTTACTGTATATAGGATTATTAAAACGAACTACCTTTAATCTTAAACACGATTGTACTACTATCTTCAGGTAAAACATTGGTAATATAGAAATAGATGGATAAAAAAAGAAGTAAGTTAAACATAGAACAACAGGAAATTAGTAATGCATTTTATTTAATGCATAACTCTATTGATATAGGCCTATATATATATATATATATATATATATATATATATATATATATATACATACATTGTCTATATGTAATATAAAACAGCTGCATAATGAACGGTATGGATAGATTTAGTAGAAGAAAACAAAATGAAGTGTGCTATCGTGAGCTAACCATTTTCGTATAGTATAATCACTTTCTGGCCTATCGCTTCGTGCAGTGTCTGGGAGGCGGATTCGTGTTCGTGTGGAAAACTGACTCAATGTTTCTATAGGAACGCGATACTAGCATCTTGTGTATGAATGAGTACCCCCACAACATTTTTCAGTTTTAATGTTTCATAAATTAAATAATCCTTGGCTAATTATCTGCAAATCTCATACTTAGCCTGATTTTAAAAGGTATAAATTTTTCAAAATGGTTTTCCTATAAAAAGAATTTACAGATATAGAGCTGTAGTAAAGAGAAATCGAGCAGAATAAACATGCGCGTACAGAGTCTGTTAAAATGTCCAATGTTCGTAGCTTCGCACGAAGTAGGTCGCGTATTTACGGAATAAAAAAAAAAAACGAGCTTTCGATTTTATCGATGATAAAATCCAAGTAACCGAGTATGAAAATTGTTAAAGAGCTTTTAAAGAAGGTCTCGCAGAAATAATATTCTATTGTAGAATTGTAAAATGGCAAGTAAAATTTGAAAGATTGCGATTAAAATCTTTATATTACTTCAAAGGATTTAAATTTATTTTCTAACTAGCTGATCCGGAGAACTTCGTACCGATTGAAGGTCAGCAGATGGCGTGTTAACATTAGCTAAACGTAAATTAGTTTTTTATTAACATATTAATAGCAAAACGTATAGTAGTCGATCGAGAAAGTAACGAGAGTAAAAGTTCTTGAATGAATGTTATTTATTGAAGTGCAGTCGGATACACAATATTTTTTTGAAATGTGTATAGAAAATAATTTTAGATTGTTGTGTGTTGCCTTGCAACAAATTTTGAAATTAATTCGGTGAAATATCCCAAGATAAGATAAGGTGGAAATCCAAACTTTATGCTATTTTTGCACATAAAAAATACGTGTTTGAAGAAACCTCTGTGTCGAAAGAAACCTTCCCAGATATGTACTTAATTATTTCCCAAAGTTTCATGGCGATCGGATCAGTGGTTTAGTATGCATAAGGCTGATACAAACAATCACAATTTACATATATATACATATATATATATATATATATATATATATATATATAGAGAGAGAGAGAGAGAGAGAGAGAGAGAGAGAGAGAAAGAGAGAGAGAGAGAAGAAAGGGGGGAGAGAGAGAGAGAGAGAGAGAGATACACGCTCGATGTTATTTGACATTAATTGCTCTTTGAACTTTGTAGAAAATTTAATGTTCTCTGAGCAAACTACTCATTGAATCTGGAGTTTATTGAAATTATCAAGAAACGTGATTAAACCGCTTTGTCGATTTGTTTAATTTTAGGGTTTAAAATTGATTTAGTTTACAAATCGGTCTCGCAGATATAAATCAGGTCTCATTTCCCACGCATCATCAATACCAATCCTCCCGGAATAAATTTCTGGCCGTGTATTCCTCACTTCACTCTACAACTTTTATATTTCCTATCAGCAAAGAACCAATTCATGGATTTTATTGTTCACGACGATCGTTAAAAAACCTCAACGTTTCAGAAAATCCTACACAAGAATAACCAGTAATTTAGGTAAATTTATAAAACCTCAACTGAGACAGACCTTTTCCGAGGCGCTCAAAATGTTCATCAGTAAAACAAACTTTTATTTTACATGTATTCCTACATATATTTATATTTAAAATACATCACATTACATACTCTTACATAAATATTCAAAAAAAGTCACACTTATTCATTGAACCTTACAAGCGATCAGCAATGTGATGGAACTCATGCGCGTGAACTTGGATTGATTTGTAACACTGAAGCAAGACCCGAGCTGCCCGAAAAAATATCACAGCTATCTTTATGTAACTCTCCCCACACCCAGTCACGCTCTCCGATAGCTATAAATTGGGAGAGGATAAGGGGTGGTAAATTTGAGGGCGCCGAAATCTTTGCAGATACTATTTCCATCTCGTTAAATAAATGACACGTATGTTAGTTTCGCATGTAAGACCTTCACGGATGCACTTTATATTGAGGTGTATGAGTTCAGCATATGGTGCTGTTTATTAAATGCAAATTATTTACCACTATCGGACTTGGAGATAAATTTGTCTGTTTCCGTGTAAATCCAAATCAATATTTAATGGTCAAGTAATTTCAAATTATAGTATGTTGTAAGTATGCACATTATTAGTAAATATATTATTAACATATTATTTCATGCAACCAAAATTCATCTTTATTCAACTAATTTTCCCGATGATGTCTCCGAAGAATGTCCAGCTGACCAAATCGTTCCCCATTGGAGCGAATTCTTCCCTACTCTATCAGATATTGAAACCTTTTCATCAGAATGAGTTCAATGATTCTCCAGGTTTTTGGCACGCTCCAGAATATCTTGTAGAGTTCCAGTAGTATCTATCTATGAAATATCTAAAAGTTCCTATTTGTCATCAATTAAATAGATTAAGCTCTTTTGGCCTTAAGGGAAAGTCACATAGAAGACCCATTCCTAGAATCAACTCTGAATACAAACCGTTGAAATTTTATATCTGATAAGAGTAGCCTATTTTGTAAGTAAATTGTGTGTGGTGTCAACCTCAATGTGAGAATTGGTTTTTCCTCCTAAAATCCACATTTTCTTCTTGATCATTTGAGTTTACAAAAGCCACTCTTTTATACATTCAAAAATATATTTTCAGAATTCAATAAGTACTAAACATTCATAGGCAATTTTAATCTTTGTTTTCTCATAAGTGGAAAATATTGGAAAGAATAGGTAGAAAATGTTTGAAATATTCTTCAGCATTCTTCTATGCAGTCGGCAAATATTCGAGCCTCTGTAAAGGTTGCAAGACAATCTGTAAAGGTAACGTATTAAAATCGTAAAGGTTTACAGAGATACTTCAATGCTAGAATACGGCTAGTTCGTTTGTTTGCGTTTATCCTCCCTTTACTACAACAACACTGAAAGAATTGTTTTGTTGCTGCCTTTACAGCTGGCTTTCCTTATAGAGTTGAAACGGTTTATCTATCATACTTCTATAACACCCAGTTTTAAGGTGGCTAGTTTTCTGGTGTAACTTGATAGATTCAATACCTCTAAATATATGTACAAATGTCAGCATTATATTATGAAATTCCAACAGAAAAGGTCAAAATGAAAAATAAGGAAACAAAGTCAGTTGATAAAACAACATTTCTGTAAATAGATAAAAAAGTACCTGATCATTAGGCCATTATATTATTTCTCGTAGTATTTCCTACAGACATATGAAATACATTGCTTTCCAACCCTTTCATCCTCCTAAACTTATGTGTAATCTCTTTTAACTGCTTCTTCTCTATTTCCGGCATTTATTTGTTGTAAATTTTCATATTTCTTCCTCTTCTTCATGTGCCTAATATGTGGCGAAGGTTACCAATTAAAAATGGCGGTTCTGAGTTTATGTGTGAAGCTTTGAATAGTTGGGCATATGCAAGTCCAAGATTTTCAGACGATGCGTCATGAAACCAAGAGTCTGTCTTTCTTCCTCAAATTTTTTTTCAATTATCAGGTTAAGCATCCTACTTTTATTGTGCACCAAGCTCAGATTTTTGTCTGTTATCTTCACTCAGCTAATTTCTCCAGCTAACAATAAATTAAGAAGTCTTATTTTCTGAGTGAGGTTTAGGGTCTTCCAGATAAAATAAATATGTACTTCTTATACAGGTCAGGTCTCTTGATTAATATTACCCTAAGTGGGTTTCTAGCTTGATTTTTTGCTGTTTTTTTCTTCAGATGATTAGTCTTGTCTTCGTTGATTAGAAGTTCTGAAAAAAAACCTTCAGTTTATTCAGGGTGAAAAAAAAATTGTTTTCACTTTTTTTCATCACTAGTAATGTTTTACTCTTATTTCATTACCTATTTATAATTTTATATTATTAGAATCAATTAATTATATAATATAGCTGTAATGTAGCACTTTATTTGCTTCCAGGTTTGAGTACAAATAAACCCGGTTACTAGCGTTCCAGACAGACGTTCTATTCAAACTTTATAGCTGCCACAGTTACAATTGTTTTAAATAACATATAAACTCTTTACTATAATTATCGCATAAAGCACACAAGAAGATGGTACTTCTGAAGATAACACCTGCAAAACCGAAATGGTGATTACGTGTTTACTTATAGTGATAAATCGTTTTTAATATGCTTTATGGTCCTTTATTTCTTTTGTTTATTTAGTCCTATCTTAAAACTATTTCTCATGCCATAACTTCATACAAAACGTTCAAGTACATAGGCGCTGACAAAAGACTTCCGTTTCCCCTCAACTACCATTGCCGGATTCATTGACGTTTTAGAATCCATGCTCAGAAGCCGATATTTGTTCAATCATTCGGAAGTCGACAAAGGTATTCGAGAGTTAGGTCAGATTCACGGAACATAAAGTTCACACGCACAGTTGCAGTCGCACACAGTCGATTGATTTATTATCTTGATAGATTTCTTAATGGTTACATTTTACTCTTAGTCTTTTGTTACACGTAAAAACTTATAGTTAACAAAAATACGTATTTAAAATATTTTGGACAAATTCAAAATTTGAATAAGCCTATCCTAAACGTAAACCCTTTTAAAAACGTCGAAACTGCTGATGTTACCAAATTTATACAAATAAACCCTTTAGCACCTCATTATAAGGTTTATTAAAAGGCTTGACAATTGCATTGTAATGAATGTCCGTCAAAAAGCAAAAGATTATCTTAAAGTGTTTAAAATGCAATTACAAATTAATGTTTTATTTACAGGAATTAAAAATCAGATAACGAAAATGCGTATTAAAGACATTTTGAAAAATTTGAAACCTTATATAATCCAGTCCCTAACGTAAACTCTTTTTAAAAAGTTGTAACTGCTCATATCACCAAATTTAAACAAATAAACATTTTAGTGCTTTATTGTAACGGTCTAACTGAGACCGAGGCTTGACCGTTGCGTTGTAATGAATGCCCGTCATAACGCAAAAGATAATCTTAAAGTGTTTAAAATGCAATTACATAAGATGTAAGTTTTATTAACAGGATTAAAAAATCGGTGACACGTTCATGGAGGCTACTTAAACACTGGACAACACTGGACATGAAATACTGGACAACAGTGTTAAAAATACGTTTTACTTTAGGATATAGGGTTTTTAAACTGGCGTTGAAAGGATTTTAAGGAACAGAAATCCCTATTCAAGATCATCTACCACAATCACAGTATAGATTTGTCAACAAATTAAAACATAGTCCGGTATAAGTGACTCCCGGCTTAGTATCATCCTTTATATTGAGGTTTTACTATAAACAGCTGGGACTAAATTATCTATACAGCTGATGTAAGACTTGCAACAAAGTGTTATGAGACAAAGCAAATAACTTATTCTCCGGTTGCTGACGGATTATTTCCTATGAATATTGACGAATGGCTTTTAATTAGGACCTATTAAGAAAAATAAACGTTGAACATCATTCTTGAAACGTTACTACTGGACTTGAGGATCAAGAAACAGAATTGTATGCAATTATTTAATAAAATTTATTTTAAACCCTAAAGTAGTAAAATTGACTCCAGTAATAATACTAAAACGTTTGTGTATTTAACAATTTAAAGCTCTATAAAGGTCACACAGCATATGTTGTTATGTTTCCAGTAATGAAGTTATGACATTCATCAGGAAGCATAATTATTTGTTGATTACCTCTTTTACAGAATCTTTATAATTTACCTTAATTTGTTGCTATTAATATTACGATTGTCAATAACCTTTAATACATAAACAAAACAGTGCGTTAGTGTGTATTTCAGTTGTTAGGGTTTTATTACAGTATATTCAAAAATCATTTAAGGTCAAAGTGAGAGGGATTATACTAAAAAAGTATTTTTGTTTTCCTTTAATCACATACTGCCTTATATTTCGATCAAAAAAATTAACAACACTGGAGACGCCTTGAAAAAATACACAAAAAAATACTAGTACATAACACGAGCCAGAAAAAGTTTTTAAAAATCTCTTGAAGAAATTAATTTTAGTGGCAATGTATTACAACAATTTGTTGAATGTTATTCAAAGTCATTTTTGGAAAATGAAATATAAAAAATATCCATAAATAATAACCATACAACATTGTCAGGCGCAGTATATACTTCTTGCAAGACATTTCACTGTGCGGTATTTCACGGTCTACAAGTTTTATCGATTCTCACCGCAGTAAAGTTCACGTAAACTGCAATCCGTGTCATTTATACGTGAGAAGAATGCACGCACAACATCTTGGGACGGGATAAGTTGGTTATTAAACACAGCGTATTGTAGTGACGTCACACGAAGAGATTGTTGTTCAAGTCGTATTTTTCTTGTTACTAAAGCAAATAAATTTTAATAATTCAGATAAAATTGTATTCACTACTATAATTTCTATTTTAAGAGTAACTGGGTCAAACTAAGCGAAGATGTACCTAAAGATACAGAAAACTGTTTTATCATATTTAAAACATATTTTAACCGTTTTTGAGACGCTCTTGAAATCATGAATTAAATCAGACAGCTACATTTCTCGCCATACGCACTTCAGCTTTGTATTATTAATACACACTACCGAATTATTTTTTAAATAATTTGTTTAAAGAAATTTCGCTTGGTTTTAAATCTTACAAAAGCGATAAATTACATTTTAACTTCCAAACTTTGATTATTATATTTTAAATGTTATCTCAAAGTAATATAATTGGTAAAGAACAAACAAACGGGAAACAATCGTATATAAACAATTTTGACACTTGAAGGAATATTCAAGTTGTAACAACAGTAAATCATACAACAAAGTTATTTAATCACGGTAAAATAATAGGTGTTGAAACAATACAATTGTTCACATATTTTATATAGACGCTTTTGTTAAATAAGTTATTAATCGTTGGAAGTGTATTGCAAGAGTTTTCTAATAGAAATATAAAATGATTTTTCATTTGAAAGAGCAAAAATAATACAAACCGAAATTATTGCCCCTTGCTGTGAAAATAAAACACAAGACAAGAAAGAGGTGAAAACAAGTATGAAGTAGTGTTCGTGACATTAAGAGAAGTATCCGAGATATAAATTCTTATAATACAAAGTTATGTTACACAATATTGTGGTTTGTTACAGTGGTAACAAATGTTTAGGTTTCGTGTGCGTTAAATCCTAAAGTTATGGTACACCTTGGAAACGCTTGTTTATAGCTAATAGTTTGTACTAATATCATGAAAATATTGTTTTTAATTTTTTTTCAGTATTACATAATTCTAAATGTTAATAACTCGAAGCTTATCATTTATGATAATTCTGATTACGTCCATTTAAAAACCGAATTGAAACAACATTTAATTAGTAATCATGTGTAGACTCGCAGAGGTTATTGTTAAATAAAAGCGGTTGACTTTCAAATCAGGTACAACTATTTATTTATACAGGCAACGCTTCAATACGTCATCGTCTTCACATGGATCACTAGTACAGATGGACAAAAATGCTGTGAGTTAATGAAAGCGTATTTGTGCTGCTATCATAATTATACTAAGGTTTTGTCACGGCGCTATATTTTATTAGAATGCAATAGGCATAAGGCCTAGAGACTATAACATATCTGTTATTGAAACGTTACGTCACCTGTACAGATAAATAATTGTACCTGACTTGCAAGCTTTTATTTAACATTTAATTCCTTTGAAAATATATCTCAATAATTCGATTCAACACTAAAATCTTCCTCTGGAGATGAAAATGTATTTACAATAGCCTGTAACCCTTAAAACGACACAAATAGATCCAGACAAAACTACTATTTAGATAGGACTACATTATGTAAGCATTATGTCTGGCATACTCAAGGTCACTAAAATGATGGAGTTCAGTTTGTGAAATAGTTTCTCAGTATGTGCATTTGTTTATTGTTTTTACTTACTTATTTACTTAGTTACTAGCCAACGCCCACACTTGGCAGGTAAATCCTTTGGTGGGCGACCGGTAGAGGTTGGCGATTTCCTTGTAGTTGTCTTCTTCGTCTACAGAGTTGGCTGCTAGTGCCAGATACTAGAGTACGTGGACTGCGTCAATCCTGGGGTGTTGGTACAGCGTACAGGCCGCATCTGCGCTTAATCCGATGCGGTGCAGATGGGTTGCCAGGTAGTCGTGGCTAGTGTTAGTTCTGAATGCAGCTACTGCTACACCTTTAGGCACGTTTTGGGGTATTGGAGAATCTATAAGCCGATTCTTCCCTATGCTGGCTTGTCTGTGGCATATTCTGGTCCAGTTGGCTACCGCTTGGTTGACTGCAATCTTTGCAGAAGGGTAGGACTGAGCGGGTTGCTGGAGAACATCGGCCTTTTCGTTCCCTTCTACGGTAACATGGCTTGGGATCCAATGCTGGTGTAATATCCAGCCTCTTTCTATTAAGTTGGAGACCCTCAATCGACATGCAGTTGTTTATTAATTTTACAAAATACAATAAATGTTTAACTGTTGAGTAGGATTTCAGTTCGGTAATTAGAGTAATGTTATAAAGGTAAAATGTAAGTTTCAAACATCTAAACAATAATAATATATATACGACGAACCATGCATGACTACTTCTCGTTGGAGGGCTTTATACTAAGGGTGTTCCTTAATTCTTCTTCAACATTTGGTTATGTTTTACATTTGTTATATTTAAATGTTAGACGTGTTCCTAGCCATGCATCATCTATAGTACGTTTTAATGTTCTTTTACTGTGTTGTTTAAAACAAACTTTCACATTTACTAAACGCATTCAGTGATAAAATTACATTTTTGCGCTCTATAATGCCGTTAACGGGCTTGGGGGCAAATTAGGCAGCAGTTTGAAGCTTTACCGATCCTACCGCCCAGATTTTATTCCACTTTACGCTACATAAATTCCACCCTCGGAACGATAACGTGTTTCCGCTAATTTAACAGGAATATAATGACGAGGAGGAAGAGGGTTGATTTAAATATTGTACGGAGAATATATTGCGTGTATTAGCGTTCGACACAGAAAGCTATTGAAGCCGCAAAGGAAGCTGATAAAAACGTAAAGGGGTGTATTGGCTTCTGTTTTGGTGTAGTGAAATATCTGATCTAAAGTAATAAATTCAGTTAAAACATTCTGTATGTCTTATTAAATTCACAAAGAATGCCACCTCAAAAATGAATAAATTAAAAACAAACTTGTCAACCTAAATTGTCTTTGTGAAACATTATTTTATTCAAAACGCTTGCCTAACAATTTATATGGTTACTTAAACCTAAGGCCATTTACTGAAGATCAAACAAACGATCCCATATGTTGTAATAAGGTTAAAGTTGTTCTAGCTGATGTTGTTTATTTACCGAGTTGTTAAATTAGTCAAAAGATGCTACTTTTTCTGACAAATAAAGAAAACACCTTAAAATTTAAATTTTAGAAGTACATTCTTAGGATTCGGACAATATGAACAAAACGTTCAACCAAACATTAGCGTTCCAAATAATAGAATGTCTTATTAATAATATTACTGTATTTGAAATGATATACTGTAATGTTGATGGTTTATTATCATGATATTAAACAAATACATGTCATATTAACCAACTAGAAATACTAAACCAAATTTTAAAACAAAAAATAATAAATCAATAGCCTACTCTATAGAAGAAACTAACTGTTGAGAAAAAGATAATTTAAATACGTTGAAATGGTTATTAGGGAAGTGAGGTGGGAAGAGATATATTTCTTTTTTTATATCACAAGTTAGAGGTAATAACGTCATAAAGTTTTAATTGAATGTAGACTGTGTGTGTGTGTGTGTGTGTGTGTTTGTGTGTGTGTGTGTGTGTGTGTGTGTTGTATGTGTGTGGTTCGTAAGTGCGTGTGCGAACGAGCACACGTGGATTTGCGTATGAAAAAAATATAATATTATTGCATTAAACAAAATAATTATATTCATATTAATTGAACAAATATTTACATTGTTTACATTTAGATTACGGATAAAGTTAAATTTGTACATGATTTACTAACATTAAAGATCCTCTTATATATGAGAATTTAAGTTTACAATTTAAAACAAATATTTTTTAAAATCATTAAAACATTTTATTAAACTGCGGGAAACATAAATTTGTTTTTCGTTAAATATGTCCATCGATGATCTATTTATCTTTGTCTATATATATATATATATATATATATATATATATATATATATATATATATATATATTTCTTGATATCTCCTTGACAGTCATCAATGATGGCTCCGCTCGTTCTAAATGCCATAAATGTCTCAATAATAATGAAGGACGAATGTGTTCAAAAGTATTTGTTCAACAAATGTTTAAAAGTTTTTCAATCATTAATAAATAGATGGCAAAAAATAGTAAATAGTTTACAATTAAAAAAGACACGGAATTTAAAGTTCGATCTTTCATGATGTTCATCAATGACAACCACTCATCTACCTTTATTCATCACTGCATACTCATGGGTTTACCTCTATTCTATTAAACTCTATTCAAAGTCTTTCGATGACATGCAGACCGAGACCTCCAGGTCTCTGCCCTCAGGCTACCAGTGTCATGGAAAATTCTGATGTCAGAGGATTCTTTGAATTCTCATGGGTTTATTTAAGAGTACAGAAAATGTTTTTATCCAGATATGTATCACTCAACTGAGCGGCTAGTTGTAGCCGTATTTGTCTATGGCTATGTTAAAGGACTGCTGAGCAATATCCACTGAAATTGCATTTCTTTGTAGGACTATTGTTACATTTTACTTGTGTAATAGCATCTGGATATTGGTTTACTTGCTGTTAAGTACAGGATCCTTAACCTCACTTTCAACAGACCACGTTTGTTTACAATTCTCATTATTTCGTATAACCTAGCAATCAGCTGGTGTTTTATCACAGTTCAAGTTCCACCGCCTACTAGACTTTCATTGCCGACCAGAATCTAGGATTCTTTTACTGCAAAGAAGTAGGTTTTACGATCCAGTCACCAGATGAATCTAGACTATTCATCTATGGCTTTAGACTAATTATCTGATTTAGTTACCTGTTGCTAGCATTTCCGTCTTCTCTCAAGTTACACACACTTCTTGCAACATGGCTTTCTAGTGCGGCATTCCTGGTTTCTATTCAAGTGTTTTAGCCGATTACATCGGGTTTAAACCGCGTCTGATTATTACCCCGCTTACTGATTATGTTCAGTTAATGTTTTAGATGCGTTCTAACTATGAATTAACGATTTTAGCCGCGATAAAACTGTTTTAAACCGCTTTCCTTATACAAGTGTAATTTGTTAGGTTAGCCGCGTGGTATTTCATTACACCGCAGACAATTAACTCTTTAACCTCGTGGGTGAACTATCAAGTGTTGATTAAAGCTTTTCTGTTGTGACTATTTGAAGTGCTTTTAACTTTCAATTAATTTTAAATGAGTTTTAGTTTTATGCCATTCTTCGCAAGCTACGGTTCATCACTTCAGGACTTAACCCAGGCCTGGGAAAACCGCATCATCACCTCTTCAACTACCCTGTATAACTTGGAATGGTAAGTGGCGTAGGCTTAACTTCACTCATAAAATTGAACTATTTCTTTTAATTAACGTTTAGTGTTAAATTTAAATTCAGTGTTTTTTTTCTTATTAATAAAGCAGACCCCATACTGCTCCAACAAAGCGTGGGTGGTCTTCCGGACGTTTTAGTGTAACCGCTAATGATTTGAACTACCCTATTTTCATTTTCTTTCTTTAGTTTTGCTACCAAAACTATACATGGTCAACACGGGCCGGATGATTTGAATCAAATAAGCCATAGGATACAGTTCACTGCAAAATTCATCTTAAAAATTTCCTTAACTAATTTTATTTTGAATTCTAGTAAAAATGGCAATTAATACTGATTATTATTTGTCAAAATTAAATAATATCATTGAGGACCTGGAACAGGTTATTAACATAATTACTGGAAATGATATCCCTACAGGTCTCATTAGCGAAATCCGACGCATCCACGGCAACTTTATTGACACATACGAATATATGGAAAAAAGTTTTGAGCATGAAGTCGCTGAAACCGCAGAAAAGGCCTTTCAATTGAAAGCCAAATTTCAACTTTTGTATTTGCCCATCCTGGCTAAATGTCCAGGCATTATAAAATCTGAAGAAAAGGAAATTTCACCGGCTAACCTCACAAATAATTGCATCAGTCTGCCAAGCCTACAAGTACCCACTTTCTCAGGCAATAACAGTGAATGGACAGACTTTATCACTATGTTTGACTCTATGATCCACTCTAATGCAAATCTGACCGCAGTACAAAAATTTCAGTACTTAAAATCAACTTTAAAAGGCGATGCCTTAGCAATCATTACCGGCTTAACAATTTCAGACAATAATTATGCAATAGCTTACAACGCTCTAAGAAACCGCTATGCCAACCCACGCAGGCTAGCCGATCATTACTTCAAACAGATTCAAGAGTTCAAATCAATGCAAACCGCTTCGCACTCAGAACTCAACCGCTTTCTAACCGCACACTCTAACGCAGTATGTGCCTTGAAGGCCATTAACTTACCGGACTTGGCAGATTTTCTGTTGTTTCAAATGGCAGTTAATAATTTAGATCCGAAGACTCGTCTTAATTTTGAAACCAGGCTAGGCACCAACACTATGCCTACCTACCGCAGTTTGAATGATTTTGTAACTGAACAAGCTAGGGCAATGGAATTGCTCAACCAGCCTTCGACCTCAACCGCAGCTAGCACAAGCCAACAACCTCGAGTATTGGTGTCTTCTTTACATGAACCTGACCTAATTAATGAGTCATATCCAAACGCTGACCCACTTAACATTAATTCAAGTGGCGACTTAAATCAGGGCATTAACCCTCAACCACCTCAGTTTAAGCCAGTGCAAAATATACCTCAACCTCGCACTTTTCAGGCAAGGCCTGCCATGCAGAGTCCTATTCGACCGCAGACAGTGACGCGACCAACCATCTCACCAGTTTCTAACAGGCCGGGTCAATCAGTGTTTAGACACCGACTACCTCCATTTCACATGGCTCAAGCCAACGTATCAACCACTCATGCTGGGAAATGTATTTACTGCGACTCGGACCACATCATATTCCACTGCAATGCGTTCTTGGATTTAACTGTGCCTGAACGGAAAAGGGCCATTAACCAGTTACAACGTTGCTTCAACTGTCTTGGCTCACATTTTCAGTCCAAATGCAAATCAGTCAAACACTGCAAACACTGTGGGGATCCGCATCACACATTGTTACATGACCCCGCTCCTTCACGACATTGACTAATTCAACCGCGACAACCCAGTTCGACAGTCAAACATCAACTTGCTATTAAATCACAACCGCACGCTCTTTCTTGTAAAATTCATTCCTCTCTTGCCTTGTTGGGCACCGCACAGGTCATCATTCAAGACCATTTCGGTCAACCGCTTCTTTTCAGAGCCATCATTGACCCAGGCAATCAAATCTCTGCTATAACTAAACATGCTAGTACACTGTTGAACTTACCCGCTCGGAAATCAAATCTTTCATTGATTGGTGTCGCATCCAAGACAACCCGCATATCTGAATATGTCACTTTACAAATTTTCTCGAGGCATGACCAGAGTGTCTTGCTTACCGCAGAAGCTGCTGTACTTCAGCACATTACTGACCCGCTTCCATCAGCTGCTCTGGCACCAAACATACGTGCCCATTATACGAACTTACCGCTAGCTGATCCGCATTTCGATACACCTTTAAGTGTCGACATCATCCTAGGCGCTGACATTTTCACACAGATTCTCACGAATGGACCTCGCACCATTATCCAAGGGCAACCCTCAGCACTTAACACTAGGTTAGGTTGGGTCATCATGGGATCTATACCCTACAGTATGCCTCATCAACCGCGCGCATTTATCACTACCTTAGAGTCAATTGATGACAACATGCGACGGTTTTGGGAAGTCGAAGAAGTCACAAATGTGAATCACCTCAGCCCCGAAGATCAACTGTGTGAAGAACTGTTCGCAACCACTACTGATCGTGACGCAACGGGAAGATATATCGTAGCACTCCCATTTAAGCCGGAAGCTATCCCGCTCAAGTCTAACCGTAACACTGTTCTGGCTAGTTATCATGCGTTAGAAAAACGTTTAAACCGCCAGCCTGAGGTAGCCATACAATATAATCAGTTTATGGCCGAGTATATCGCTCTAGGGCACATGTACCCCGCCCTCAAGGCTTCTGACTATCTTATTCCGCACCATTGCGTATTTAAGACCACCAGCTCTACTACTAAGCTTAGAGTGGTATTCAACGCGTCATCACCTGATTGCCACGCAAACACCCTGAACCAGCAAATGTTATCCGGTCCTAAACTGCAAAAGGACTTGGCTAATTTAATCATCTCTTTCCGTTTATATACTTACGCTGTCTGCACCGACATCAAGATGATGTACCGTCAAATTTTGGTCCGACCTGAGGATCGTTCTTACCAACACATACTTTACCGGGCTTCACCTCAATCACCGTTAATCGAGTATGAACTTGCTACGGTCACCTATGGCCTAACCCCTTCCGCTTACTTAGCTCTGCGAACGCTTGAACAACTAGTAAAGGATGAGGGAACCCGCTATCCTACAGCCTCCGAAGCAATCCTTCATCAGACCTACGTAGATGACGTCGTCGCTGGAGCTGACACGCCCGAAGCCGCTAAGACGTTAATACAAGAACTTATCGACATTTTCGCTCGCGCAGGCCTGGAACTCAGAAAATGGTCGTCAAATGAACCCTCGCTACTCGCAACGCTACCTTCCTCTCACTTGGAAAATCCGCTGTTGTTTCAAGACGAATCCGCTGCAATTAAAATATTGGGTTTGCAATGGAACCCTTCGTCAGACTCGTTCTCGTATCAAACTCAAACCTTTACGCTGGTGCCCACAAAACGCACCATCTTGTCCTATGTCGCAAGCACTTTTGACCCGCTTGGCTTCTTAACGCCTATTACCTTTTGGATTAAGTCTTTTCTTAAACGCTTGTGGTTGGAGAAACTGGACTGGGACCAGCCTCTGCCAACCCCTCTGCTCGATCAATGGGACAGCTTCATTGTCCACTTCGCTTGTTTGTCTGCTATTCAAATTCCTCGCCATGTAGGCACGCGATCAGCCAGTCATCGTATCGTTGGGTTTTGTGATGGTTCCGAATCAGGCTATGCTGCTTCTATCTATTTGAGATCTGAGCTTAACGGGGCCGTCAACACCAGCCTGTTGAAAGCTAAAAGTAAGGTAGCCCCTGTTAAATTGCTTACCATACCTCGTTTGGAACTTTGCGGCGCAGTACTGCTGGCTAAGTTATACAAATCAATTCAACCCGCTCTTGATTTCATTCCAATCGCTAACACTCTCTTCTTTACTGATTCTGAGATAGTACTTCATTGGATTCAGACCCCGCCTCATCAATTGAAAACTTTCGTAGCCAACCGCATCACTGAGATTGTTTCAAGCACACAAATGGATCAATGGTTCCACGTCTCGACTAATGACAACCCCGCAGACGTTGCTTCTCGCGGTTGTCTGCCTGATCAACTTGCCACACACCCGCTTTGGTGGCATGGACCTCCATGGTTATTGCTCTCTCCTACCACTTGGGATCTCACACGACCTAAAGGAACTAACCCAGATCAGACGGAAACAAAGGTTGAAGCTAAAGTTCATTGCACGACTGTTCAAGAACCCAACCGTCTCTTGGAAATGATCGAACAACATTCAAACTTAACCACCCTTCATCATGTCTATGCATACGTATTACGTTTCATTAACAATTGTCGTAACAAGTTCCAAGTTACCAGCCATCCTCACAACACTCGTTATAAGGCGAAGCTCGCAGTGATCAAAACCACTGCCCTTAAACCCACTCTCCAACCGCTTTCAGTGCAAGAACTTGGTAACGCAAAGACTTTGTGCGTTAAATTGGTACAAACCCATGCATTCTCTGACGCCTTGAAAAGACTTCAAGCTGGTATCCGCGTCAACGACAACTTACGCAGCTTAACACCATTTGTCGACCCCTCTGGCTTGATCAGGGTGGGCGGTAGACTTGATCATTCGTCTCTGAGTTATGACTCTAAACACCCGCTTCTGTTACCGAAACGCCATCATTACGTCAACCTCATTTGTGACCGCTATCATAAACTGGCAATGCATGCCGGACCTCGTACCACTCAAGCCTTCAACAGTGAGTTTTGGATCATAGCTTTACGCTCTTTACTTCGACAACGCATCCATGCGTGCATTCGCTGTTTTCGCTTACAAACTAAACCGCAACAGCCTATAATGGCCTCATTACCATCGTCAAGAGTTACACCGTCGCCTCCCTTCTATAGAGTCGGAGTAGATTTTGCAGGACCCTTTGATACCAAGGCCAACCACCTGCGAACCTCTAAGCTATTAAAAGCTTATCTATGCTTGTTTGTATGTATGACAACCAAAGCAGTTCACTTGGAACTCGTAACTGACTTATCTACGGACGCTTTCTTCGCCGCATTTCATCGCTTCACCTCCAGAAGAGGTCTGCCCTCAGAGGTTTATTCTGACAACGGCACGAACTTTACAGGCGCTGCCAATCGACTTGATGAGGTTTACAAGTTTCTTGACCGCTCTAATTCTCATAACAAACGTAAACTAGCTGATCAACGCATCATATGGCATTTCAATCCTCCGGCCGCTCCTCATTTTGGGGGACTGTGGGAAGCCGCTGTCAAATCTACCAAGTCATTGCTACACCGCACTGTGGGTAACAACATGGTAACGGCTGAAGAGCTATCCACCTTGTTCATAAGGATAGAGGCTATTTTGAATAGCCGCCCTATTTTCGAAACATCTCCAGACCCCAACGAAGGATCGTCCTTTCTTACTCCCGGACACTTCTTAATTGGACGTCCGTTGCTATCGCTTCCTGAAGAATGTTATACTGAACCTCCGCTTAAATCAAGATGGTCAATGCTACAGCAAATGTCCAACCGCTTCTGGAAAACTTGGTCCACCCAATACCTACACACACAAATTCAACGGCACAAGTGGAACAAGGATGCCTCCCCGCTCAAGGAGAATCAAATCGTCTTCATAATTGGTGAACATTCGAACCCTCTTCATTGGCCTATGGGTCGGATCCTCAAATTGCATCCAGGAACAGACCACGTCGATAGGGTAGCTACTGTCAAGACTGCACATGGACAACTGAAGAGACCAGTCAACAAGCTCGTCGGCTTTCCGCTTCATCATTAGTTCCTCACCGCTTTCCTGCAGGTTCTTTCTTCGGCGCTCTTGCCCCTTTTGTTTCTTTTGGTTTTCTTCGTTTTCCCTGCCACTTTTTTTTCTTCGGCACCCTCGGTTTCCGGTGCTTTAGTGGTTCTTCGCCCCCTACCCACCTGGCGGATTAAAAACATTCGTTTTGGTGGGCGGTATGTTAAGTACAGGATCCTTAACCTCACTTTCAACAGACCACGTTTGTTTACAATTCTCATTATTTCGTATAACCTAGCAATCAGCTGGTGTTTTATCACAGTTCAAGTTCCACCGCCTACTAGACTTTCATTGCCGACCAGAATCTAGGATTCTTTTACTGCAAAGAAGTAGGTTTTACGATCCAGTCACCAGATGAATCTAGACTATTCATCTATGGCTTTAGACTAATTATCTGATTTAGTTACCTGTTGCTAGCATTTCCGTCTTCTCTCAAGTTACACACACTTCTTGCAACATGGCTTTCTAGTGCGGCATTCCTGGTTTCTATTCAAGTGTTTTAGCCGATTACATCGGGTTTAAACCGCGTCTGATTATTACCCCGCTTACTGATTATGTTCAGTTAATGTTTTAGATGCGTTCTAACTATGAATTAACGATTTTAGCCGCGATAAAACTGTTTTAAACCGCTTTCCTTATACAAGTGTAATTTGTTAGGTTAGCCGCGTGGTATTTCATTACACCGCAGACAATTAACTCTTTAACCTCGTGGGTGAACTATCAAGTGTTGATTAAAGCTTTTCTGTTGTGACTATTTGAAGTGCTTTTAACTTTCAATTAATTTTAAATGAGTTTTAGTTTTATGCCATTCTTCGCAAGCTACGGTTCATCACTTCAGGACTTAACCCAGGCCTGGGAAAACCGCATCATCACCTCTTCAACTACCCTGTATAACTTGGAATGGTAAGTGGCGTAGGCTTAACTTCACTCATAAAATTGAACTATTTCTTTTAATTAACGTTTAGTGTTAAATTTAAATTCAGTGTTTTTTTTCTTATTAATAAAGCAGACCCCATACTGCTCCAACAAAGCGTGGGTGGTCTTCCGGACGTTTTAGTGTAACCGCTAATGATTTGAACTACCCTATTTTCATTTTCTTTCTTTAGTTTTGCTACCAAAACTATACACTTGCTGTGTGGAGATGTCGGTGCTATTACTTTAAGGGAGTCGGTTCCAAATAAAAACACAACCAGGAAAAAAACGCCCACATGAGAATACGGCAGTGAGCCGTGGTAAAGTGTAGAGCATTAAGATAAATAAGATAGCTCAAACCCTCAGAAGGCAACAGTGTTACTACTTTACTATAAAGCTTAGACTAGTCATCGGCCCGCCTCTGGGACGAGACTAACTCCAACCATTCACAGCGATTCAACCGGTCTTCGAGTACTACTCCATTTGCATGGAGAATCACTGAATTTACGGATGGCCACGTAATACATGTATACCAAGACCTTAATTATTTTTTTTAATGTTTTAAAATATTTTTGCAGCTCAAAAATAACATCGTTTGAGACGATAAACAGGGCGATGTAAATTGGGAAGCGCATTTTCGTTGCTCTTTTCATAACCAAGAACGATCAATATTGAATTTAAATCGAAATTTATAAACATCACCTCTACATTTTAAAACACCACCGGAGAGTTTTCTCAATCAGCTTCAAGGTAAACTAAACTTTAACGCAATCTTTTAGGCTCGACGTTGTAAAAGTTGACAAAGCTTTAAGCCGGTAGAAAACAAACCATTTGCTTCAATCCCTATAATAAACCCTGCTTTATAACCCGTGCAATGAAATGCGAACCTCTAAAACCGCACTGACAACGGAAAGTCTCTTTCAAAAGGGAAGCAATGTAACCAGCTTTAATTACACATCTGTCCTGCATTCTATAAACACGTGCGTTAATACAAAAAAAAGGGTAATTATTTTGAATAATATGTAAGTGTGTAGAAATTGTAGAAAAGGGTAAGAACTGTGTGTATTTAATACAGATGGCATGATTGAGTAAATAACACTCATGGTGCTTTTATGAAAACAAACCTATTTAAAATTACCATTTACAGAATAACGAAATATTACATTTAGTATGCCTTGAGCAGAAAGTCGTGTCAACGACTTTATTAAAGTAGCAAAATAAGGAGACATATTTTCATACGGTATAAGACTAATATATTTGGAATGAAAAATTAACACTAAATATTCAATTATTGTAGGTTTTATTCATTATGAATACTCAAAGTAACTTCTGCATAAAAGACATAGGATTCATATTGTTATTAAACTGTATTGAAATTTAAGTTTATTGGAGGTTAGCTAGAGAGAACAATTCACAACGGTAGATATTAAAAACGTATCTGCGTGGCCGAGATTTCACAGCCTACAAAGTCGGGCTCCGCACAGAATTCGTCTCTTCTTTTTTAAAATGTAGCATTAGGCATTTACGGTGTTGTGTTTTCCTAATTTATGTGGTTTAAGTTAAATTAAATACATTTATTTCTGTTTTAGGACTTATAAATTTTAATTAGCTACTACAAACATTTTAGGCTATACATAAATTATATTATTTGTCAAGTTATTTTTAATTTATGGACGACTTGTTTTTAATAATGGCTAATAATGAATTTATATTTGGCGACTTTCTGTCTTTAGTTATGACTGTCGTAATAAGATTATTTTATGTTTGTAAATAGTTTATAGAACATATTTGTAAAAATATTTTTATAAAACTGGTTTAGGAAAGTTTTATAAAACTATTTTTTTAAAACAAGTATTGGACACCTTAAACTATTATATATATATGGGGACAATAAGAATTCAAAAACTAATATGTAAAATAAACTATTGAGGTTTTGAGTAAACTCTTTTAATATTTACCGTTGTGTTTTAAAATTATTGAAGGTGATGAAAACGAGGTAACAGAAATCTACGTAATTCTTGTATCCATAAAATAAATAGTTCTATAATGTGTTGGTAATTATTAATATAGTGGTATATAATAATATTGATTGTTTAGTTGCATAGCCTTTTGTTTGATTGAGTTATGCATTAAACTTTTGTTGTTTTCAAAAGATCAGGCTTTATAAAAATTATCGTATAAGAAGGATAGATATGATATGATGTACTAATATAAGTAAAATGAATGTAGTGACATAATATACCCCCCAAGAGGATATATAAGCGGGTATAACACCTGCACGGAGTATACGCTACATTCTATCGCTAGAGGGGGGTATCCATTACACCCCTGTATAAGAAGAACATGGAAGGGTAGAGGGTAGGTAGGGCTGAGGAAAGATAGTTACTTTGGTACTGGAAATAGAGTTAAGTTATGGTAGCACGTAGGTAGAAACCCTAGAGTGAACTCTGCCTCAAACGGGGTGAAAGGATTATGTTAAGAAACACCTTGAGATACCCTAACCCCTAACCTCTTTACCAAGATCACATAATTTTAAATACGTAAATACTTGAATATTAATTGATATTCTTAATCTACTCATCTCGCTTCTGTAGGGTATAATCTTATACATTTGAGCACATTACTTTTGCCTTTCCTAACATTACAATACTTTACTTTGTTGACGCATTTCGGAATAACTACATTCTAAAAATTTTATTACTCAACTTTAGGAGTGCTAATTAAGTTTTGACAATGGAGTTATTGCAAAGCGTGTCGACATAGGAAAATATTGTAATACTAAGAAACGTAGAAAAATATACTCCATGTATAGGCTACTAATTGATATTTATTTTAGTTATAAATTTGTATTGAAAGATATAAGAAAGTATTCAATGCGTTTCTAGGGACTGAGCGGTTTATTGATGATATAAAGTTTGAAAGATAATGAGATGGAAAACTGGAACGATCCCAAAATACTGACAAGACGTACGCGACTACCATAGCAAATATTGTTTTCGCTTTTATACTCAATACATTCATATTATTCCGGTAACACTAGT
This sequence comes from Prosapia bicincta, assembly GCA_036971475.1. Lineage (NCBI taxonomy): Eukaryota > Metazoa > Arthropoda > Insecta > Hemiptera > Cercopidae > Prosapia > Prosapia bicincta. The sequence goes on along the minus strand of JBAIZL010000001.1, from coordinate 201,344,452 downwards.
TCCATTACAGTAGGCGTATTGCCTCCCGCGAATCCGATATTCACGCCATTCAGAGAAATTGTATTCTACGAAGCACGAACTCGTAATGTCATATCTTAAATATTCCCGCCAGATATGGTTATTCCCGACACGGTTGTGGCTGTATTTTAAGTCTATTCAGGCAGAAAACTGAACCCGACTATTTGACTATTGTACTTTGATACTGCGAGAGACACAAGTTTCATCTAACTTTTAGAACCATACACAACTATTTTTATACAAACCTGACGTCTCAAAGTTACTGAGGGAATATATTTACGTTGTTAGGTTAAGCCCTTATACATTGTAATACCATGATGGTACCACCACGATGGAACTATTGTGAAATATAGACAAGGTATTTTATGATACTATATCCGCTGTAACTGGCAAATCCGTTTATTTATACCGTTTCATCGATGTCACACTCTAGTTGACCTCAATACAGTTTTTTCCGCTACATAGAAGTTATTGTGTTGGAAAATTCGAGCACATTTCTTGTACAATAGTGTACAATTTATTTATTGTAGATATTTCTTACAAGACAATTCTCTCTCAATTTACAAGATAACATCTCTCTCTCTCTCTCTCTCTCCCTTACTGTGTTCTTTATGTACCAAATAACTGCATAACTCACAAGTCAGCTCAAATATTACTTAAAGGGTATATACGTAATACATTTTTACAGAAAAAAAATTTAACAATAGAATAAAATATATTCTAAGAAATAAAGTCAAAAACGTTTATTCTGAGAAATTCAACAAAGCAACAATATATGATACAACAAGATTAACATTTTTTCCCCCCTGGCGAAAAACCATGTGTGGTTATCATCGCCAAACACCAGCAAAAGTTAAATCAGAATATACATTAATTAGATAAATAAAACAAAACAAAATTTCCGGAACAAAGCAGTTATAACATAAAATAAATATGTAACTATAATTATGTAACAATAAAGAAAAACATATTAGACAACAAAAAATAAATAACAAAACAACGTAACAATAAATCTATAACAATATTAATAGCAACTGATGTAAGGAATAAATAAGTTACCAATAATAAAACTCTAGACACAAACTGACCTAAATACTATAATAAATATATATTAAATTTTAAATAGAATATTAAGATGACGAAGGAATGCGATGACACAGTCGACGGCCGCGGCAACGTCCTTCAACACCTCCTTGTAAATTAAAGCTGTCACGAACAATCTGAATTAACAAAATAATGTGGGCACTAATGGACTGGAATACATAATCACCTCCGAGTTGCAGATGTAGTGTTTAAATGTCAGGCATATTTTGCAGTTTATAAAGTCCACAGACAGCAGTAGCTGTGATTAGTCCTTTCGAAAATGCTCTTTCTGAGTTAGCTTGTCTGAATTAGTAAAACCACAACTTCCGTATAGATTCCCTGGGATGAATGTAAATCCGTAGTATATAGACTAGAGGTTTACAGTGTACGGTTACATACAAGTTTAAATACGAGTATATAACCTTCAACAATAAAAATGGTAACGTACTTTTAACTGAGCACTGACGCAATATTACAATACAACTTCATATTTTAAAAAAAATATTTGAGTTATGCAAGTAATATATAAAAGTATTAAAACTACTTAAGGAGCGGTTCGTGGTACCTTATATATTAGTAATCTTTTAATAATGTTTGTGGTATTAGGATAGTTGTCAATGGTTCTAAATGTAAAATAGGTCGGGTATGAGACCTGTTCTTCTTCTAAACCTACTGTATAGTGTTTTTTTAAACTTTGGTAATAAAATTAAATTTTAAATTTTGTGCAACTGAACAGTACATTTTAGAGTAATACCATCAAGTAATACTACGTATTACTCTTTAGTGAAGAGACACTAAAGTATTTGTTTCACAAACATTTTGAATTTTGCCCCCCCCCCCCACTCTTCTCCGGAGAAACCATAGTTCATTGAATCAAGGAAAACTTACTTGAATTTGTAACCATGATGAAAATAGAGGTATAATTGAATAATATAATAAAATTAAAATGTGTTTTTTTGAAAACTGGTTGAGAACCCTTGCTCCACACTACCTCTCTCTCTCTCTCTCTCTCTCTCTCTCTCTCTCTCTCTCTCTCTCTATCTATCTATCTCTCTCTATCTATCTATCTAAATATCTATCTATCTATCTATCTATCTATCTACCTATCTCTCTCTCTCTCTTTTTTTCCCATTCTCCTAATACCGCCCTTGTCGCTACTACACCTTCCTATAAACCTCCCTCCCACGCACTTTTTTCGTCTCTTCCCTCTCTTTCACATTATACGATTCTTTCTCTCTGTCTTTTTCTCCTCCCTCCCTCCCTGTCTTTTTCCCACCCCTTCATCTACTCTTTCCACCTCCCCCCTCTCTCTCAGTACCATTCTTCCTCTATCAGTGTTTTTCTCTCTCTCTATTTAACTACCTACTTTGATCGTTCTCTCTCTCTCTCTCTCTCTCTATTTTTCAACCCCTTCTTGATTTTCTTTCCCTCATTATTCCTCCTATTCTATCTACATTCTTCTCCTTTTCTGATTCACCTCCGACTTCCCTCTCTCTCTCAATAACCCTCTC